>JAUYWV010126602.1:0-11392 GCA_032274565.1 Nematoplana nigrocapitula
TTTTAACGTCTTTATATAGGTAGGTATCCATTTTATGCCTTAATTGATGCAAACAAATTCATACATTTATTATAACTGAAATGTCCCGAAATAGCCTACCTGACCCGAATTACCCGCTTTTATGGTATTCTTTTGATATTAAACGCGTCCGCTAGCTCGGAATGTCCTGTTGCAATATCTGTTTTAGTTTCACTGTTGATACTGTAAGCGCAGCGAAACATATGTATGGAAGTCAGTTATATCTTCGTTCTTCTTTTTATCTTGCGTCTTCGTAAATACTACCAGAAAAGACCATCATGCCTATATAACGTCACATTTAACAACGACTTATTCGTAGAAAATCAATACGTTTTTCTATTTTCTATGCATATATCAACTTTGAGATGTCATGCTGTTAGTACCTGAGGAGACAATTGTGAATTTGTATGAGCTTTGTATTTTCTTTAAATTATTCTAACAAAATCCTCTTCACTTTTACCACAGATGTTCTTATAGTGTATAGTAGCGCAGAATAGAAGTTATTTGAAGTTGTGCATTTAAAAAAAAAAACAAACATTCGTCACTATTTTCAAAACATTTCCATTTTCAGTAAACAGAAACGAGTCGTTGGCAATCGGAATAGTCTTCTCTACTATGAATTCATCGCTGGCAAGTCTGTTCTGAAGGAAGGGTAAGCCAATTGAAGCGGGTAATATTTTTTCTGGAAAACGATTCGATTTGAAGGACTTCTATAATTGAGAGAAGCACTTCAAATATCGAATCCATCTCCCCTTCTTTAAACTGCAATCTTTTCTTGCCTAATGGTTTTGTTTATCTTCATTCGAACGCTGAATTTAATCATTTAACCACGGATATGCAAGGTGCAAAAAAACCGCAGAACTGTGTTCAGATGACACGGGTTGGGTGATCACAGACAACTTAGAGCAAAAAGAAAAACAATAAGGTTGAGTGAAAAGAATCTAACTGTATATACAAATAAAATAGAATTTATAAAGCTAGAAAGAGACACCACAGAGTGCAAAAAAGTCAGATACAGAGGAAGACATTAGAATCAAAAGAGTATACATAGAGTTCCGTCTCTAAGGTGTTTGCTATGGACTCTATTCAAAATTTGGTTATTTTGAATGGGCGTGTCATTTCTCTTTTTAGTTGTATGCAGCCATAGCCGCAGCCTACACGACACGGCTAAGTTATTGAATTCTCTATAGTAAAACGCGACACACGATTATGCGCAGGAAAAAATCGATATGTTGGAGGGCGCCGAGCCGATAGCTGTATCCAGCGCGATTTCACAGGCCAAGTTGCATCCGATGAGAGTTGTGAAGTTTTAATACAGATTTATTAGCCAATCAAAGGCAGTTGATAGCTATAGGATTTTTTTAAATTCATAAAATTCATTTAAATTTGTGAATTACTACTATTAATTGTACAGTGTTAGTAGTATATTTCAAGACTTTTTATTATATATCAAATCATCATCATAATAATTGTTAGATTTTTATATTATTTTAAGTGTCATAAACGCAAAAAAATATTTTGATATATATATGTATCATTGAGATTTTGAGAGACGGAACTCTATGAATTTCTACTCTATGATTAGAACAGGAGAAAACTAACAATAGCTGCATTGAAATAAACATAGAAATGCATTCACTATAGGAAAAACATTAGCCAGGAAATTTAAATTAGAGCTTTTAGTGCATTCATTGCATCCATTTTTCTGTACAACTCGGTACTCTGGCACAGTAACAAACCACACTTTCAAATGAAGCTTTTAAGGCGTGCACTAGGCTAGGTATGTATAAAATGGTTGCAAAGGGTCAGCAATACAGACATATGTAATAGGTGGAATATAAAACCTTGGAGCTAAACTATTAAACAGAGAAGACTGAACTGTTTTGGACATATCCTCAGACAAGATAATGATGCTCTTAGGAATAGCATAAATAATCAGGACACTTTAGCAAGCGGGAGACAAAAGGCTCCTGGGATCAGGACAATAGTAATTGACACCAGACATCTAAATTTCAACATGAGAAATTCACAGATCCCTTTACAGCTTGTTTGCATCGGTACGATACCTATAGAGCAAAGCCAATCAGGTGGAAAAGCTCTCTTGGATTGGATTGGATTTGAAATATGTTTTTACTCTTGAAAATTTGTCGTCCGTACAACGAAACGTATTGAGTTCTGATTTTCAAGTCTGCACAAAGCCGCTCTGTCAAAGATCGGCATCTTTGTAGCACATTCATAAAACAATCAATAACAACAAGTGAGATACGCTCATCAGTAGCAGGTTATCTCTAAAACTGAAAACACTATCCATTATAACGAGCGTATCCTCCATTAGAGGCCTTCCAGTTGAGGCATCGCTGTCACATGGAGTTCACCAACCTCTTGGGGAATGGTATTTCATTCTTGCTGGAGCTATCCCAAGAACTGAATTACATTGGTGGCAGATGGAAGGTGATTCTCCCGCACTGTGCACCTAAGCTCAGCCCACACGTTCTCAATGCGATGATTGAGATTGGGACTGTTTGCTGGCCACACCATATGCGGACGACTCCTTTTTTCGTTGGTAAAGGCATTGCGCCCTTTGGAACGATGGGGTCTGGCGTTATCATCTTGGAACATCGCAGCGGCTCGCAGGATACCTACCGTTCACCATTCTGCATCGTCATCCTGGTGGTATACAGGGAAGTTCTGTAATGCCTGCTGATCCATCCCCACACCTTCTACTGATTAACGTATATATCTTCCTTTTTGTTAAAGCGAGGTCAATAATTATTTTATGAAGATAATGTTTTAGAAATGTCAATCTTTGACAGAAAGATTTTGTTTTCCAAGTCTATTTTTAAATGGTCCATTGGTTGATTAAGAACGGCTCTGTCCTGGTTTTGTTTTGTTTTTCATACAACGAATAGTAATAATAAAGGCTAGCTGCCTTCTACCAATATTGGTATCTGGTAAAGCCGGTGAAATATCTAAAAATAACTGCTGCCTCCCGTACGCGAATATTTTATCTGAACGCATTAAAGAGCCATAGGCTGGGAGAGACGAAATTGCAACATTCGACATCTATACTCGCAAATCTTCATTTCTATCTCTTTGATATCCTGTTCCACCTTATATTGATTGACAACCTTCTCCCCCAACCGACTTGCGTGTATTCCCTTTGCAATCCACTTCCACTATATCCATGCATCCTAGTGGAGCGAAGGGAGAGTTCACATTGGCTTAGGAGCGAACGAAATACGCTCGCCCTCACGATTAGTTGTTGTTGTTGTTAGCTCCCCACTACGACTACAATACTTCAACTGACTTCGACAGTGAGTGCCTCTCACAATTCGATGTAGTACTTGGAGTTGCTTCAACTGTCCTGTCAGCCCGGTTCTGTATTTGTTTGTGTTTTCAATTGACCAATTTGGACTCGGACAAGCAGTTAATAAAAAAACTTGCCTTTTTCTTATTACTTTCCCCATTCAACCTCGCCGCCGAGCAGATCACAAGAAGCGGCGACCTTTCTCAGTGACATATTGGAAACGAAGCGAGTTATCCTTGCAGCGCTGGCGGCCCAAACATTCATTTCGAAGTGAGTTCATTTTTTATTTGAGCTAACGTATAGCTTGTTTAGAGAATTAAATAATGACCAGCGCCAATTACTTTTCTAATTGAATTTGCTGAAATTAATTCGAACGAATACTGAGTCTGTTGGGCTGAACACGAATTTAGTTCAACTTCTCATCAGCTAAATGCATCTTGGCGGATTTCTGGAACTTTGATCAGGATTTAACTAGGTCTCGAGATAACGTAAAATATGTCATAAACAGTTGGAAGGGGTTAGGGGCCATAGCTTCTCAGTGAGTACGTTCGGAAAGCATAATTTCTTGATTTCACTGAAATTCTTGGTAAAGGTTTATTCTTCAGTACATTAATTTATTAGGTTTCTGAAGATTTGAAATATGTGTTCTTGTAATAAGGATTGTACAGTAGATGTATTTTATCACATAAAATGTCATTTTTTCGATGTGTTGCGCTGCATGTAAAAGCTACACGAGCAGTGCTGGCGCGCTCAGCGTTATACAGGGTGATTTAGTATATAGCTTGGCGGTAAAGAGAAATCAGTTTGATATTATGATTTTAGGTAGTATGCATCCATTTTCCAGTTTAAATTTAAATTCAAATTGTACATAACTTTGAAAGTATTAGGCTTTTAAGCTCACAGATTGCTGTTCGAGATTAAACTTTCACTATTTTTGCAATGGTGGTTGAGTTCACAGCTGATCATAAAGTTTACTTGATTTGATTAGCAGTAGCACACAATTGTGAAGAAAGTAGACGCTTGTTTGAGGCCAAGTTCAACCTTCGGCCTCCTCCTCTACAAATTCTATTCACACTCAAAGTTTTCTTGAGGTCATTTGTTTGTATTATTAATTCAGCATTATATACGAATGAGAATTACACTGCCGTGTTTAAGGCGGGTAGTGCGGACGATCAAACTCAAGTGGAAGGAACAAAACGGCAACTTGTGATGAGAACAAAGAAAATTTATTAGAAGCGATTTAAGAAACATTGCCGAAGAAATTGGTATATCTCAGTCCTCTGTGTTGCTAGGATTCTCGAAGAAGAAGAGCCCCACGCCTATAAACCATAAATGACTCACCTCTCTTCATGGATGACGCAGAGCGAAGAATCGAATGCGGCCTTAATTGTAGCCCAGAAATTTCAAGATGACCCAGTTTTCCTTAGAAAATGAAGTATTCAGGCGCATGTGTCTTTGTATTCACGTGCGGATCAATAATCAAAATCTTCACAGATGGGCACTGCAAAATCCACAGTTGAAATGTGCAAATCCTGGAAAAACGCAGACGCTGACTGTTCGGACCTCTTTACCGCCAAACTATTCTGAATCACCCTGTATAATGCTGAGCATTATTTTAGGAATTTCCTACGTTATGCGTTATTATTTTCAATTCCTTCTATTTTCCGTGTTATTTTCCCATATGGTCTAATGCTTGTACGACCTTAACTGTCAAAAGGCCTCAAAAGCCATCTGATCATACACCAATATAGGGACGAACAGACTATGAAGGCCGTGATAGAGCGCAATTACCTAAAAAACTGCCAGTCTAATAAAATCAATGTTTCCTGATTCGAAAGAGCAAAGCTCTTTTCATGTGGCCAATAGAAACACATATAATTATGCGCTAACGGTGATGGTATTTCACCTTATTTATCGGCGCCTATAATGTTGTATGTAGTCAAGAAATTAAGCGAGCAAAGTAGCTTAAGTTGCCTTCTGGTTACTGGAGGTTGTTCGCTTCACACGATAGCCAACGCAAACCGAATTGCATTCTCTTCAGAGATTCCAGAACTACAGTAGACCTGGCAGACGACGGCTTTGAAGAATTCTGCTCCCTCCAAAACGAAAAGACATATGCGGTTTGAAATATTTGGAATCATTGATTCTCTAGTTACAACAGCACTATAATTTGATATATTTTATTGATTTTTTTAAACGTCGCGAAGAAACTGCCTATTTGTAGAGGAGAAACAGATCACTTGTCAATCTCTCCAAATCCCAAAGAAGAATTCACACTCTGACTATTCATTCCTTGACTGGTTGTTTACTTAGTTTACAAAAGGCAATTAAAAAAATTTCAGCCTACGTTAATTTGGTTTATCAGCGTTATTATTTTCAAAATTGGCCGTACCAGAACTTCACTAGCCACCTTAAGAATGTACATGTACTGTACAACAAATTGAATTTTATTATCTCTGGCTTGATTTTGAAACAAAACTTATTCGATTTTTTTCTGAGGATAATTATTGTTTCTATCAACAATGCAAAATGTAGAGTTTATTCGTATAGATGCGAGTCATAGAACGTGTTGCAGTGGGACAGGTTGCGAATCCGAATTGGAACATTTTCTAGCAGACCTTCGGTTTTTAATAACCATCCTGATAGGTAAACACAGACAATATATGCTCCTGTGGAGTCAAGAATTTGATAATGACGACCGAAGAGTAGAGTTTTCTGTGATAACATTTTATTTTGTTTTAAATTTCATCATTTATAATAGTTCTTAATTTATGAAATTACAGGTAATAAATTGGCAGTAGGAAAACGAATACGGAAAATAAAAAGGAGAACCAAACATGGAAGAAAACACCACTTCTTGATGATTAATTAAGGAGTCTCGGCTGCTTGCAACCGACAGTTTGGGGTTGGCTGGAAAGAGGAATCCAAGTGAGACTACCGGAGAACTCATTACATTGGGAAAATAGCGAAGAGAGCCAGTCACCTACGCCAGGACAGACTTACACGTCACTCTGATTGACTGAATAAAAATGTGCATGTTAGAATGACCGAAATAGACGAAAGACTTCTATGCTTATAGTACATCTCTTTTTGTATTCTTCAATTCTTTCATGCAGTTTACCCTCGAATAATCCGTGCCAGACCGCGAATTGTGCCTCTTGGGACGCGCCTCTTAGGCTGGCTGAGAAGAGCCTCTTTGATGAGCGAGAACAGAACAAAGAAACAAGGTCAGTAGTATCTCCGCCGTCGAACTGTACGATATTTAAGTTCCGCAATTTTACAAATTACAATCTTTAGACAAACCTATACATTAATATATAGGTATATATAGGTATTTTAAAACATGCAATGCTCCAGTAATTTAGAAATGTAATGCATAAATAATTGTCTAACGATGTGGTATTTGATCGACCTTGATATTTCGTATAAAGAAAGCTTTTACAGTAATTTATAAATAATCTGAAATAATCTTCACCCTCTAAGATGGTTGAAAATGTAACCTGTCATCATGGTTAACTAAAACCTCGGCAATTTAGTTTCAAATTGTTTTGAGAAGCTCAACGCATTCCTACTGAAGCATTCGAGCAGCGGCCCGCTGACAGGGAGTGCAGCTATAGGAGCGAAAGGGAGAGAGGAGCGGGTGGAATCTGGCATTCTGAAGAAGAAGCATTTGATATCTGCATGGTGGAGAAAGGAGGGTATGTTGACATGAAGTGCGCCATCTATTATTGCTTCTGAAGAGAGAATCTGTGATGACAAAAGGCAGGAGGTAGAAGGAGGAATAAATGGTCGCGAGATATTTCAATTGTCCCGGTGGAGAAGCGTGTTGAGAGTGGGCTTGCAGGAGAAGAAGACAAATGAGTGGATGAGGAATACCGTTAGGACAATTCAAAACAACCACACTTAAAAATGAGAATTAAGATGACGGATTTCACAAGCTTTCGATTTAACCTAGAGTCATAATCAGTAATAGTTAATGCATGACAAACTGTTGCTTACCGTGAATTGATCTACTGAACTCCGAGTTCATCATTAATCACCAAGCGTTAGCGAGTTGATTAATCGATGAATGAGTAGTTCAGCAGATTAATTCACGGTAGTCAACAGTCTGCCATTCTTTAAGTGTTTCATCCAACGAATGCGACGATGGCGTGTCACTTTGCTGAGATAACTCAGTTAACCCACACTTTCAGTTAACCAACACTTTCTACCAATAGTATGAGTTACCATGATTTAACTGAATACCTTTTGCATTACGATCAATAGCCATCGTTGGATAATGTATACTGAAATCAAACAGTCAAATAGTCTACTGAATTATGCTGCCGGACAGGAATCGATCTGAGCAAGCGATAAACAAATTTCGAAGCCAAATTGGAAAAAAAAAAACGATATCCAAATAAACAACGACGCGGAGAACTGCTTGCTGAAAGCAGCTTTAACCACGTGACGAATTTTAAAGTCATTACAATTATAAGTAATACCGCTAGAACGGTAGTCCATAGAATGATCGTGAGTCCAAAATATTCGAAATTAGGATTTTCGACTGCTCTCTCGTGTTCGTTAAATGAGACAGCTCAGATCTCTTCATGTTTTACTAATACTGTATACAATTTGTTACGATTTATACGGTAAACTCCTATTGAGGAAGATTGCCTGGGCGCGTTAAATACCAAGTTAGATTTTAATTTATTGGGATAATTTAAACAAAGTTGGAATTATAAAAACGGGTCTGTATTTTGAAGGAACAGTAAAACCGGGTAACTGTTTGTAATAGCAACGGCGGGCCTGTAAATGCAAGCTTTGTTTAAATTCTTCTCTACATATGAGTAGAAAGTTTGTGAAATATGTACTTCATTTTAATTTTTAAATGTGGTTCTTTTGCATTGACCTTTTCGTTGCAATACTCTTATAGGAGTGTTCCAAAAGTAGAGAGCTTGTTGGAGATGTTGAAGAAAAGGAAATTGAGGAAGTATATGATCTTTGGAAGAGTAGAGGTGACAGCTTGGTCCTAGGGCTACAGTGGAGAGTGGAGGGAGAGATGTGTGCGACAGAAAGGAAAGGACGGGTGAGATTTGAATGGATGGTTAATTATGTACATGAGTTAAAGCAAGGAAGCTGTCTATCAGGTGAAATGTGCTCAACTGGGCTATGTACTCAAACCTCTCGCAAAAACTGGGAAAGAAGTGATTAGAAAGTATAGTGAGTGATGTCTTCATAATACGTACATTACATAATATCGATTTGAAGTTGGAGCAGAGAAGTTTCTATACGAGACAACATTCATGGGTGTGGCCGTGACTTAAGGTAGCCTATAGGTAATTATTAGGACTGTGGAAATTTCCATGCATTAACGATATCGATTAATTCACTTTACTCTGTCAGTTTGTTTGCTTCTTATATGCCGTACAGGAAAATAATTATCTAAACTGTTTTTTATGTACCGTATAATTAATTGTCTTTTAGGAATTGATTCAAAATATCCTGTCCGTACATAACCTCCATCATTTAATGGAATAGATTACGGATGTATTTTTTCACTTAGGTTCTATATTATCAATATATCATTCTACCGTATTACTATAATTTGTTACCTGTTTCATTCATTATATAGTATACCGTTCAGAGTTTAGCAATGTATGTTTTATTCTCCCAGTATATATTTATTGCAGTGTGAGTTGTATACTTTTTTTCTAAATTTCGTAAACGAAATGTGTTTTTGTTCGATTTTGTGATACTAATTCTTTGTTTTTCTGGAACAAGATGCGCAAATAGAAAACGATATCAACTTTATATTTATAAATTTAGCAAACACAGGAGAGTACATTAATCAACGAGTTATTCTGAAAAGTTTTAAGGCTTCCCCAGCAACAAGCCATTAGTAGCAAAAATCGACTTTGTGTGTGCGAGACAGTCATTATGGTGGACGGGTATTGATTTTTATCGTCAGGAATTCTTGAGAATTCTCGGTGAAAGTTTACCAGTGAAATATTTAGGTAAACAATGCACCGTGGATATTTTCACCCATGCTAAATCAATTGAATGCACAGTGGCACGAGTAGCGACAATTTGGAGATGCTTGTTGATATAGTAGCGACGTTATGTTTGTGAATTTTACGAACGATTTCGGAGGACTGGGCAGCAATTAAGTGTTGTTAAAAAATCGTATCGGTCAATAATTTACGCATGCGACGGTCAAAAGCTGGGCGCTCTTTTCTCGACAACAAATTATTATTTAGTGCTACGATTCTTTGCGTCTGGGGCTTTCTGTAAGACCATCGGGGATTGCCATGATGGTCCAAATTCAACTAACGTTATGTCGGTCTGTGCAACGTGTTATAAAAGTGATTAACAACGTTTTATTTCAAGACTTGATCTCCTGCATGGTCTGATAATGTGGAAGACATATCTCTTAATTTCTTTCGTTTGTATGGCATGCCTTCCGTATGTGGTGGTTGCATCGATGAGACGCATTGTAGCTCCTGCTGCAGACGAGGAGGAATATTTCTTACCACTTTTCCTGCTTCGTTTGCTTGGTTATTATTTGATTGATCACCCAAAAGATTTCATTATATTCTCTAATGAGGCTAACAATAGTTTCTTTATTTTATATTCCATCTTTCCGATACCTGCTACGTAAATTAATATATCTAATTACACGGGTGATTGGTCCAGCACCTACATTAACAATTCTCAGAATGAGCCGTGATATCTATTTTTAGGACTTGCGGAATCAACTCTTATCGAATTCAATACTTGTTGTCGGTGAACATTTCTGCTGTGAAACCCAAATAATTCACTTGGTGAAAATTTCGTTGGTAAAATATTTACTGGTAACTAATTGCAACCGGTGAATCCGTGAAACAGGTGGTGCTTAGTTTAAATGTAAAGTAAATAAAAATAAATGAAAACATGAGAAACACAAATGAATCAATTTTATTGTGAGAATATAACATCAATACATATACGAAAAGGTTTAACAGCTAAAAGCGCACAAAAAGTGCTCAAAATGACACACTCTTCTTTATTGCATTTTCTTTTGCATTGATAGAGAACTGATTCTTGAGCTCTCTTAGGATGATATCAGCATCAATTGTTATGACCATTTCAGTCGATATTCTGTCCATCAGATCAGCAAGTGTTTTATAGTCCATGTGTTGAACACAACCGATTTGGGAGATGTCCCCAGAGGAAAAAATCGAGCACACTTTGATTTTGGGATCTTGGTGGCCACTCAACTGCACCTCGCCTTCCTATTCATTGTCAAGAAAATTGCGCACATTCACACCAAAGTGCGCTGATGCTCCGTCTTCCTGGAACCATAGTTGTTGTTGTTCTAATGGTAACTCATGAAGAATAGGCACAAGAAAACCTTGAAGCATGGCATTTCATCAAAGTAAAATAGGCCAATAACTTGATTTCCTCAAATCGCGGCACATACCATTACCAGTGGAGCATTTTGTTTGTTGGAATTGTCCATCCAGTGAGGATTGCTATCACACCAAATAGCGATAATTATCCCTGTTTACTTGCGAAGACAGAAAAAGAAGATGTAATTGTTTCCTTTCGCATGGCAAATATAATTATCTTATAAAATATGAATACATGTGTTATGTTCATATTTCCTAAATTTAAAGTGAAACAAAATAGCGAGTTTTTCAAACTTCTCGTGCACCGTGGGTCAAATAACGCCACCAAAAGCCAAGCGACGAAAAATTGAATGTTTGATCTGCAATCGAACGTTTGACAGTGACTACCGACGAAGACACAATATAGGAATATTGAATTCTTTTGAGGGCAACAATGTGTTGCATTTGTTGCCCGAAAAACTACAATATTATTATTGTGTATAATTTATGTGGTTGAAATATCGATTAAAAAGGCCTGCAACAATGTGCATAAAAATTGGTCATGCAATAATCATTATTTAAAAAATCAAAATTATTGATTCCTTAATCAACTAATTCATTTCTACAAGTAAGCAGGTAAGCGTACAGTGGGAAATGCTGAACTTGAGAAACATTCCTAATGAAATGATATCAGGTGTGGACGATGAGGAATTGGAAT
>JAUYWV010126613.1:0-11391 GCA_032274565.1 Nematoplana nigrocapitula
GGCTGGCCTGGAGAACTGGGCGGCGGACCCCCTTAGCACGTGGCTTTGGGGGAGGGGTCGCCTACTACTACTACCAACACTGCTTGACGCCCAAGATTTTAGTAAAAAATCACTAATTTTATAATAAAATAAAATAAACGTTTAATGATGCTCCCAGGAGGATGTTTAACGTTCGAAAATTTGTCGCAGAACGATTTTACGTGTTTGAACGAGCATCGCGGTCAGGCAGATACAGATAAAATTCATGTTTATATAATAGAGATGTCACTATATATCGGCATAGTCAATACTTGTGATTACTCATTACCCGTATTGCCTTGTTTTGCAGTTTGAGCTCTTTCTTCAGCCTAGTCAGAACGCACGATGGCCACATTCATAATGGGTAGTGACTGTTGGCTTAGTCATTATACGCTAATCGAAGCGTAGTGGTAACTGATTTCGTCCTTCAACTGTGTCACAATATTTTTTCTTCGTGGTGTATCTTAGAGGAACAAGGAAAACTACATGATATCGAAAAACAAATCATTAACTACGGTTTCATGCATTATTTTTTTAAAATTGATGGATGTTTAATTGGCAATGAGCTAACGATGATAATGCTATAAATGATCCTTGTATTTCTCCTTTTCATCACATTCTGCTTAGCCGGGATTCGGACTGGTACCTAACATACTCTCACGAAAATATGTATCAGTCCTGCTCTTGGGATGGGTATTCCGCTTTGTCGATCGCTTAAGACATTTTTCCACTGAATTTTAACAGTCCCTTGTCTAGCAGCTACATGATCGGTATTCACTAACTCGTAATAGCGACAGTGGTCAGATGACGTTTAAATAAAACATTTTTTTGCAAAACTATTGAGCACTATATTTGTGTATAATAAGCAAATAGTGATGGGTGGTTTTGTAAAACAAATTTGATGTGCAGATGATAGGAATCCTGCTTCAGGCGCATTCTTTCCCCTGCTCTAGGCAGCTGAGGCTACTTTGGCGAATTTGAAGCGGACAGTGGAAACTATGAACTCCACCGTGACTCACCTCCTCCATCTTCTCCCCACTGGATTGAGTCGGATCGGTCTGGGTAATGGGACTAGTCCGGACCCGGATGTCAGCGGAGTTCTCCTTAGCCGAACAGAGTACGCCAATCTCCAAGGTGTATTCACTACTTTGCAGCGGTTGGACAAACAACTCCAGGTCAGTGTTAGTTGTTGTTGTTGTTGTTTAGCAAGATCTTGTCAGTGCAGCCGGAGCCCCATTTGATACGCGTCCACCCATCCGGAAACGTCCGAGAGGTCCTTTCCAGTAGATAAATTTAACTTGTGCATATAGAGTGTCTCAGCAAGGATGCCAAACCGTTTAATATCACCCAGATGAGGCTTTGTGATTAACATGCAACAGAGGTGGACACCAGCCCTCACCCAAGGGATACCCAAAGTTTGTACAGTATTGTGGGCCTCAGAAGGGCCGTTGTCGCTTTCTCTGGCAGGGGCAAAGACGGTGGAATCTCTGCGAATACGCTTAGTAAAATTCAATCTTAACTAAAGCGAGTAGGTAATAGATGCGTCTGTTAGAGCCAAAGAACCTGAAGTGTGCAATTTTGCTCAACTCTACTGTGAATCGCGCATTCATCGATAGAATGAAATAGCGCTCGTTGCGGCTACAGATTGACTAACTCGTAAACGTAAACACATTATCCAACCCTGTGTACATATTGTGTATGACGTCGATGAAAAAACAACCAAAGTCTCTAAGTAGTAGTACAAATCAAGAGAGAGAACATCCCGGATGTTGAACGGAAGTTCGCACTGATGATAGTAGAGATGGTCTTGGGTCATCCAACAACGAAGCAAGGCGAGCGCATCGTGTCAGGTGGTCTTGTCGTCAGCATTGCCAAAATGAGGCCCCGCTTGTGTGCTATTCGCATGTTTGGTTCCGTGGTGGTGCTTCGGTTCCAATAACATTTTCGGTCAATGGTGTTCAGATCGCAAAACATTCTGTGTAACTGTGCGTGGAGTTACATTTAGTCAAAGTGATATCTCGTGGAAGCGTTGTATCGATTATTTTGCTTTTCAATTGGTAAGAGCGTCACTAGTTCGTAGTACACTTCTACTAACCAGCACTAAACTATTCCGATCTGCGTTTTGTTAATGTGGTAGACTTGCGCGTGCGTATAACTATATTGTAATTAGTTTATCTATATTCGTTTTAATTGATGTTCTACATTGTATTGTAAATTTGGTGGATTCAAACATTTTTCGTCTTTGAGGCAATGCGGTTGAATTGGTGGCACATAGACGGCGTGGATAAATGAAAACTAACTGATGGCTCTGACCACAGACTTACAGTAGATGAGAGTGGGTAATTGGGAGATCCTCTGAGAGGCACCGCGAGCTTCCACTCCTGCCCCCAATGCAACCGCCTTCTCGTGGCGGGGTGTCTTTTTCCGGCAGGCAAAGTGCTGCATCTCGAGTGCGTTGAGTGGCCGGGAGTGAGATTGGAATGATGTCTGCTGCGGCGGGGCTGGATACCTTCCTTCGTTTTCCAGCTCTGTGGTCACATGAATAAGTGCCTCAGACTCATTACTGGCCTATACTCGACGGTTTTCCTATCGAGACTGATTTGTCTTTATTTCAATCCGGCATAAGGCGTGAAATGGCCACTGCGCATCTCGTTTCTAACCCTCACAGGAGGCTCTTAGAAGACGAGGTTCGCCGCCGGTATGTGGCCGTAAAAGCCTCCGTAAGATGGTGAAGGATATATGTACCGACGTGGATCTAATCCAGCGACACCCGGAGTTCCTCCCCCCCTGTCCCTTCTACCCCTTCGCATTGGAAGGTTTTTTGACTGACGTGATTAAAATTATGGTTGTGGTTGAGTAGTTATCACCTCTCTATCAACTCATTGGTGTTTCAATTTGCACTTCAGTCTTTAGCTCCGTTGATGAAAGGATTGAGGAATAAATATAGTTTGGAACTTCGCAGAATATTTCCCTTTTAACATTAAACATTGGATAGTTATTTATACAAACGTTGTCGACAAATTCCTTTGTCGTCATGAGGTGATTTTGTAAATGTCACGTGAAATGCAAAAGGTAGTCAGGGAAAGACTAGAAATTTTCGAAAAGTCTTGAGGTGAAATAGGAAACATATTTCAAACAATGTCTGTAGAGATTTAATCCGCATGTACAAATTTTAATTTCCATTGATTCCAATTCATTTTAAAACTTTTCTAAGACAGCCTGTTAACGCACATCTAAGAAAATCTCCTTTCGTAATGTAACACCAAATTTATTCCACGCACATACTGGGGTAGTGGGGTACACTCGTGGAGGGTATCTGAAAACAACATTATAACAATAAATAAAACGTCACACTTTTACGATAAAACTACGAAGAGCTAATATTTATTTTTGGTTATTTTTAAACTCGAGTATACTTATTCCAACCTCTTTGACTGCAACTGAGAACGAAACGAAAAACAGTGAATAACAGCGGAACACAGTCCAATCTACTCTGGATAATATGCAAAGAGGTTTGATTGAATAATGATTATTATGGTACAATGATCATATTCCAACCTTTTGATAATATGTCACTCATCGGGAGCGCTTTATATTGACGCATTATCTTGAGTGCCGCACTGTTGATTGTAGTTGAAAAGGTGACACGACATTAATTTCATATTTGAAAAACACTGTGTATTACTCAAACAGACCCTCTATTTCCAAAACCTTACATTATATCCAGTAGTTCATAAACAGCTACCTACAGTTCAAATAGATATTCTAGCAAGCAATAATAGCTACCACTCGAGAAGTTAGTAACAAAACTGACTGCTTACCCGAATTGGCCAGTATTAGCCACACACAAGTATACAACAATCCGTCTCATAGTTGACTGCTCGCCCATAATATCACGATTTGGGGAACCACGGCACCCAACAAACTCTAGTATTCCAACTGATGTCTAAGAATCGTCGCCATCCAGTTAATGATTGATTTGTCTTAATTTTATTAACTATTAAAAACAATTAATTACCCCTTTCAGAAATAGCCACGCGAAATACGCATTAATCAATGTGACACATAATACAATCAGTTTCAGCGAAATTTTGCTTGTAATTGTGTTTCTACGCATAAACGCAATTGACGCATTATCAAGAGATTAGACTGTATTTCATCTGGTTTTGTTTGTCCAGTACTATTTGATTTGTATAGTTACTTGCCATGATGACAAAACAAATTGGTCGACCATGTTAGTAGTAAGAAATTGATTAACTCTACCTATTAGTATATTCATAAATCTTCGTTTCTGGATACCAAACTAAACCCTTGATATTTGCTAAATATCTATTTTGTTTTCGTGCCGTGTTGTTTGGATTATATCATTTTTCATTGTACATATTTTTTGCCTTTTGTTTCAATATCTGTACAATCTCCGGATAACGATGACAAGATCTCCGTCAAAAACCTTCGTTAATATAAATATTGATTGTTCAATATATTGGCATAATTTTTTTCTATATAACAAATGCAGCCAAAGATGCAGAAACAGGAATGGACAGTAGGAGATTTTATAGAAAACCCTTCGAAAGAACGTGGGTTCTGTTCACCGTCAAGTTCCGCTAAACGATTACTGTATATTTTCTTCTGTGTTTTTCTACTATAGAATATGGAGAAAGAATTAACGGGTTTGAAAAAGAGCCACCGGAACGAATCTCACATTGGTAAATATACATTAGCATTGTATTCACCCTTAGCCTATCTGTATTTGCTCTAGTTCATACATATTTTGTTTAATATTCTGAGACCCTGTCCTCGATATTTGCTTTGCTAGATTATGATGCGCATATACCTGCTGTTGTTGTTTACTTAAGTACTATACCTGAAGCGTCTCTGTTTAACCCAAATCAGCCTGTATCGCTGAGTGATGCGTCTCACAACCAAACGAAACATAATGTACTGTATAACTAAAATTTTCTGTGCAATTCATAATATCCAATTACCTACACTGTTTTAGCTAGCCTTCGCGTTAGATGTCCGATTTATACCTGCAACTGTGTTTAATATCTATGGCCTGAACAAGATAGAATTGGTAATTTTAGACGTGTCCTCTCAACTCTTTAAAATGGTCCGTCCGTCTCGCTTATGTTTAAAGCTGATTTTCTTAGGAATATTGGATTGGTTTGTATCTAAGCTTGGTATCAAAGTAAGTAGACAGGCATTGAAGTATTCTCGAATCTCTATAAGATGGTCTGTCGGGAGGGAGGGACGAGTACGCATAATTGGCCTCGATGGTCCTTATTCTTCTTCATACGCGTCGATTTTACCACCGTTTAATGGTGAAACAAATAAAGTTATGAGGTGACAGTAAGTAGACATCACAATGGAAGAAAATGAGGCAGTAAAAGTAATTGGACAAAATGACTTGGGGTTGGGGGGAACATAGTATGCACACTCTCAAAAGTGGTCCACCCTAACAAATTCCTAAAATTAGAATAGTGAGAAACGCATGACAACGATTGAGTTGGCAGAAAAAGTAGATAGAGAAGAATGTGTGTGATGGTTTAGGACTTAATTTAATTGAAGCATGTTCCTAACACAGTAAAGCTGAAACAATGAACCGCTTGAAATGAGGCTTTAACAACGGTTAAATCACTCAGAGTATCCTAGCTATCGTTTCTATATAAATAGAGCGTAGTTTTCCTTTGCCGTTTTAAATGTTAAACGCGTGTGCTAGCTCGGAATGTAATCAAAGCAATATCACTTGAAATAAGGGAGCAATTCAGTTACCATCTCCATTTCCATGAAAGCATTGCCGTTTTTTTATTTTTAATAAAAGTAATATCCAAGGGCGAAAAATATCTAATGTGCTTTATTTATTTCTATGTAGAAGCATGTACAGAACGATCGATATTTACGATTAACGATAATAATAATATAATACGGTTTAATCTGCAAAATGTTTCAGATTTGTCAGCTGGCATATTTCAATGAATAATTGCTAACAGCTGTTTTTCTCACCACGCAAGCCCGCACACCAGAACTGCCGTCACCGCCTCCTTTCGCCAGTCTACTATTCGGCACACATCGGCATCATAAAGTGTACTTGTATCAACTCGCTTTCTTTTCTCCCCTCGCTCTCCGTGCTACGCAGTTTCCCCTGCGGTTGACTTTTGCGTGCATGTAGATCGATGCTATGTGACGTCATCATTTGTGCTAATTAGCGCTGGTTTATAGTTTTACCGTGGGAATAATTATACTACTTGCGAGTAGTAGGCATAGTGAATAGTACGATATTGTTTGTAATACGTCGTAATTAGCTCTACTTTTAATCTCAAATAGCCCAAATTGGTCTCAAGGCATTACGCATTTTCGGTGGGACTGAAAATTTTAAATCTCTCCGATTGATTTTTTAGGAGGAGATAGCGAACACGGATAAAATTAAGTTATGCATGCTTTCCATGTTTCACATTCCGAGGATGTTCTTTGCTGCTGCGCATATTTCTTCTCACACTTCTCCTCTTTCACTTTCGAAATCAGACAGGCACCTACGTTCAGCCATCTTTTCGCGACTTTAGAGTGTGCGCAACTACAGTACATTAATGCGCTGCCACACAAACTGCTCGTGGCGCATAAAAATGTTCCTAATGTGGTCAAGTATGTACCATTGTTTATTCCATTTGATTGTTTCAGATACGAGTTCGCCCTGACATTCCAGAGCAAGTCACAAAGAAGAAGGAGAGGAATACTTTCAGCTAACGGACGTTTTCTCCTACTTCTAAACTTCAGTCACACCAATCTACTCCACCCCCACGATCGTTTAAATTTCCTCTATAACGCAGCTGCTGCTGCTGCTAGGTCAGAAGGAGCCGTGGAGGTGAGTCTCCAGAAGCTCCCATGCCTGGACTGGGCTGTCACAAGCACACTCTCATTCCGATTGTCTCCGAACAGGGTTCTTCTTTGCTGTTGCTAATTCAATCTCATCAAGATCTAGGTGTTGTCTAAGGTGCACTGCAGAAGGTTTAGGAAGAGAGACGAAGCGAGTTGTGTGCAGGCGGAATTGATTGAAAGTTTAATTTCGCGTGGGGTTCACTACTAGATATTGCTGCTCTTAAATTTAGTCTCTCTTAAAATTAGATGCTAGAGAATTTAGGAGCTGCTAGAAGTTTTATGAGATTGGAAAGATAAACAGTACAAAAGTTCTCATTTCTCAGAATTCTGAGTGAACCACGATCACGCTTTCATGTACCTGATGACCCTGTTTTGCATTTCATAGGGACCGTAAGTTTATGCTGTTGAATATATACCACATTTTAGAAAGACCCAAGTCATCCATTGAAAGAACTCTGCAAGATGTGCATTACTGCAAATCTAACGCTCATATTGGCATGGAGGTTTGTTACATTCAAATGTGTTTCGCTTAGTTGATGACTTTCAATGCCACTCTGACTGTTGTATCTTTGGCTTGTTCCTGTGGTAAGTCCGGAGGAAGCAGGTCGCTATCTGGAGACGTACAAGGCGTTCGAGCACAAGCCCCCCGATCTGATTCGTGGCGAACAGAAACAGGCTTCGGACAGCGCTGGGCAGGCCGCAGACTTCCTCACCACAATACAATCCATCAATAGGACGGATGCGGCTACTCTATTGGCCACATTTGGGGTAAGATGCTTTCGCTGATTGACTGATTGGCTTCTCTGTTACACAGACAAAGTTAGGACAGTCATTGGGAAAGTACTTAGGTGGTCATCTACATCTATTGTGTAATCAGGTAGGGTTTTTTTCTCTCTGTGTTTGTAGACCATAAAAGGCATTATGGAAGCCGACAAGGAAGCTCTGAGTCTTTGTCCAGGAATAGGACCTCAGAAGGTACGCCATTTGATGATTATGACCAGCAATATAGGTTGGTTGTTAAACAAGGCACAGAGTCTGTCTTGATTGAACTCTAATTTCGTGATGTCGTCATAAATACAGTAACTTGTTACCACTTCTTGCCTCGATCGCTTCACTACTTGTCACTAATTCCAGGATATTCATCTGTGCATATATACGTACATATATGCATCTGATGCACAGTCTGTCCACAGTACGTGATTATAATACGTCTTATCTCGCATGTCTGACACGTTCTAACAACCTCTTGTTAGTCGGTTGGTTCTATCGCACCCTGTAGACCCGTTGTGGACCCTAAACGACCGCCATCAGTGGTAACTTTCCCCTCTGGGACGCGTACCATACTGGCTTGCATGGCGCACCCAGATTCACATCTGGATTTCACCTAAAATTTGCGCCGGAAAATTCTACGATTGTTTTCTCTTGCGCCGGAAATTACTAAAAACAAAATTTTCCTGCGCCGGAAAATACAGAAATGTTTTTTTCTGCGCCGGAAATACTGAAATATTTTTTCCTCTGCGCCGTACTTTCATTTTGCTTCGCGCCGGTACGCCGGGCCTTCATGTTCATTTGCGCCGGGCCTTCATGTTCCTTTGCGCCGGGCCTTCATTTTCCTTTGTGCCGGATATAAATTTTCTTTTGGGCCTGAAATCCAGATGTGCCCAGATTAGACTCGCGGAAAAGATATGCGGAGACGCAAAACTTGTCGCGGCAGAGCCGCCCATTGGGGTACCTGTATTGTTGAGGCTACGGCGGTGTTCGCATTCCCCTGTAAGGCTCCCAATCCGTGCAGCCTATTTACACATGGGGACGGGACCCTGATCCTGCGCCCGTGTCGTTCGCTGGTCCTTACTGACGTAATCTCTTCACGAGGTACCAACAACTTGTTGTTCGTTGATCTGAATCTTTTAATAGGGAAACTCCCCCTGTTAAATCGAATGTATTATTACGGCATAAATATTAAATACTACTAGTATTATCTGGGTAAAGTTACCTTAATTGCTACATTCGTTTGCATGCTGTTTTAGATATAGACTTTGCATACTTTGAACTGGATGTTACAATTTTTCCCATTCAGGTAAATCGGTTATACGCAGCCTTCAGAACTCCATTCAAGAAGCAAAAAAGAGTATCGCAGGAAAAATCTTCCCAAGAATCACATGGAGTTTAATAATATGATGTTTTCTGTATTGCTGTTTTATGCACTGTAAATGCATTATACTGTATAGCTGTAAATATTCCTTCTATTGAAAGTGTGTACACACAAAATAAACCATGGAGAAACTGTAATAGTTTTAATTTTCTTAAATCAATTTTTAAGTCACTACACTTTTTGGGAGTGCAATATAGTTTTAAAAGCATGTAATAAATAGCATTTAATGCTCAATTGGGGGAGAATACGTATGATTGGTGACCTAGGCCATAGCTAACGCTGTACACGATAGTAGCTGTTATTCTGATTTGCTGGAGACTGTCTTCTGTGCCAATACTATACGCAAGTCAAACACGTTTTAACAGTTAGTGTAAGGTAACTGTGGTATTCTACAGAACTTACTACGATCAAAATTTAAGACTCATACTTGTTAGATCATCTCAGATAATACGCTATTCCACAATTTCATAATGAGGTGATAGTCTTAGGGAAGGGTGAGATCTGGATCAATCGATAAATAATAAGTATGTACAGTGGAACCCACTTATTACGTACACGCTAAAATATGTAGGTCCGCTTATAACGTACACGCTAAAATACGTAGGTCCGCTTATAACGTACACGCTAAAATATGTAGGTCCGCTTATAACGTACACGCTTAATATGCAGGTCCGTTTATAACATACGCTCGATATGTAGGTCCGCTTATAACGTACACGCTAAAATATGTATGTCCGCTTATAACGTACACGCTAAAGTATGTAGGTCCGCTTATAACGTACACGCTAAAGTATGTAGGTCCGCTTATAATATGCCATTTCCGCTCCCGTTTTGTTTGTATGTAAATTGATATCTAAATAGTTCGTTTATTACGTACAAGCTAATACGTATACCTCTTAGTAAGTAGGTTTTGTTGGTCCCAAATGATCAGAGAGATGACTTAATCGCTGGCACCCTATCTACAGTATGTCAATCATGTGGGAGTATACTAAAATTGACTGTGATTGGAAGAGAAGTTTTCGCAACGCCATGGTAGCTACGATGGTCCGATCACTGGGAAACCTTGACTATGATTTGCCCAATGAAATTCTGCGTTGAATGGTGCCATTAGTCTGGGTGATAGCGTTAAAAATGTAGAAGAAGATAAAGAACCCCCAAACAAACAGCCAAGACCTATTTATAAGTAGATGATATCGGCGCCTATTTACAGTTCAACCGGCATTTCTTAGGGGTATGAATTTACTTTTCATATAGGCGCCATCAACCAAAAGACCCCTCTCTCACGGCGCGCTCTCAAGTTACACATCTACTGTAGAAGATACAATCTACGGTTAGCCAGATTATAAGAGCGTTTTTCGGCTGCATGCTATCAAGGCAAGTGGGTCAGAGAAATTGAATAGCAGGAAGGCAGCCAGTGTTGGCTGCTGCACGCGAGACATATAATCTTGGCGGATTCAGATTTTGGTCTCTTTTGTTGTGTGAATCAATAGCCTACCCGGGGAAGAGAAATTAACAGCTAAACAGACAGATAGCCAGTAGCTATTACACTGGACTGCCCGAAATCTGTGTACATACAGATTCCCTTTGTCTAAAAAAGAGTAGCTACAAAAAATGTTTGATGTAATCTGAGATTACTAGATTATATATTAGCGCTGCGCAACTGGCCAGCTTCATGCTGACATCCAGTTCTGGACGGATGGACAATTGTCACTGGCGGCGGGGTCAGTGCAGCCGTGTACATCCCAAGCCAATTTCTCATGGACTGCCCTGTGCATGCCTCCGCCCGACTCCGACATGACATGTGAGACAAGATATTAAATTATTCATCCGCCTGTACGGAACCCTTACGATGTGCTATCTTTTTGCATAGTTTTAGGTCAATATGGTAAGTCACGCAAATTTACAAGAAAAATAATTTGTAAAACTGTGTTAGGGTTTGTAAATTTACTATGTATTTTTACAGTGTACGTATATACAGGTTCTCTTCCTCTCCTTATTATTTCTGTCTCTCTCTCTTTTTATCGTTTCCATTTTATTTTTCTTGTCTTTTTCCTCTCTTGTCTATTTCTTCTTTCTCTTATACTTTTTCTTTGTGTTTTCTCTTTTAGGCTCTTCCACGGGGTTGTGGGACAGTCATGTAATCTATACAGCATGCCTTCTTATTATTATTGCCCATCAACCGCTCAAATGCGGCCTGTTATAGTTTCAATTCAATAACAGAGAATTAATAGGAAACGTATATTCTCTAGCCAGTGCGTGTGTCACAGTCTATATGCTGTATAGCTTAGTGACCGTGCGCTCTGCCTGTGTCATACAAATAACACTCTATGAACTATGTTCTATGATTC
>JAUYWV010126624.1:0-11391 GCA_032274565.1 Nematoplana nigrocapitula
CACCCTTCTGAGGCGCATAATGCCGTAGAAAGTTTGGGTATCACTTGGGTGAGGGCTGGTGTCTACCTCTGTTGCATGTTAATCACACAGCCTCAGCTGGATGATATTAAACTGTTTAGTATCTCTTCTGAGACACTTTGTATGCCCAAGTGAGGTGTCCTGAATAACAACAACAACAATAGCACGTGGCCAGAAGAAGGTGTTGATAGCGCAGATATCTGGTTGGGTCTGAGTAGGTTAAACAGTCTGATCCCTGTGTAGTTAGGTGGCAGTCAAAAGAGACCATTTGGGTTTAAATCAGACTACCCTTCCGGTATCTGATGCGTGACCGTAACAACAACAACTACCGGGAAGACCGCCATTGCTCTTATTGTTGACGGTGGATCGAAGATAAACAAAATTCTTTATTTATTCCAAATCAGTGTTATCTAATTTGATGTTGTTTGGTGTTAATCTAATATACGATGATTTTTGTTGACTTATCTTTTAGTAACATGTTCCTTGCTGAACAATCTTGACTTGTTTTGTTTATTTAATCATGTTTTTAATATTTTCTTTGGTATTAAATATAAATAAGTCAGAATATGGAATACAACTAACCAAAAGATCGATTGCACTATGCTGGTTAAAATGATATACATCACCTATACCGTATGCTTGCAGGTCTGTTGGAAAGCCGACCCCAGAGTAGACGTATGCACAGTTGCCCGGTGAATGGCGATCCGGCCCCCACTCTGGCTTACCCGGAGACTGTGGGGGCCGCATTCCCCTTCCAAGAGGTTCGCGAGGTGGTCGTGGGCCGGACGGATCGCGATCGGTTCGGGATGAAAGTGGATCAGATCGGAGAGGTGACTGATCTCATTTCCTCCTACCTAGGCCACCAGACGTTGTTTTAATTACCTATATAATGCTATGCTTGTTTCACTTTTAATTTTGAATAGTAGTAAGGGACTCATTTCACACTCTAGCGCACAGAACTGTTGAAATAAATACCTTTTTTCAACTAAACATGACAGTGACACCCCAGATGCTAACGAACTATGGTCATGCAGATTTAGGTGCTCCGAAAGTGATCCCGATTTGCAGTCTTTCCTTATTGCCTATTCCTCAGGGTCACTGAGTGTGTCCTCAGAGTAAAAAATACACGAAGCTGCGGGGTGGGACCCAGATTAGAATCCGACTAAAGACTCTCTCTTTCTTTCTTTCTTTCTCATTCTCTCCCCCTTCTCTCACTCTTTCTTTCTCTCTTTTCTCTTTCTGGATCTCTCTCTCTAACTCTTTCTTTCTTTCTCTCTCTCTATTTCTCTCTCTCTCTATCAATCTCTCTCTGGCTCTCTTTATATATATCAATCTCTCTCTCTGTCTCTCTCTCTCTCTCTTTCTGAATCTCTCTCTTTCTCTCTATCAATCTCTCTCTCTCTTCTCTTTGTGAATCTCTTTCTCTCTATCAATCTCTCTATGTCTCTCTCTCTGTCCCTCTGTGGCCTGAAGGCCACAACAGCTCATCTAAGAGCCAACTGACTTAGAGAGAGTTTGAGGCGTTAAGTTTCACCTAGATTTTGCATACTCCGTGAAATTTATTTTCATTATCGTTTATATGACTTTCGCGCTGCCCGTCGACAATGCGAAACGTGATTAGCTAACAGTTGACGCTACGATGACTGATTTAAATTATTGATTGATTACCACGCCCATCTACCAATCATCGCATATAGCATGGCGGCATATCCAACTGATTATATAGACGGGTGAATTAATCATTGTCAGAAACGCAAGAGAGAGTAAGAAGAAAGACGAAATCCCCGGACCATTTGTACCATTAAATTTTCTACAGTGTCGACACCAAGGAGTGAATATATAGCATTTCCCAAGATGAATTATTGTTTCTGACGTAGGTTGATAATGGAGAAATTCTACTGATTGAAGTGCAACTTGTCTGACTTTCTTCAGCCTTAATTATCTTGAATGCCAACTTGTCTATAAGCTGGTGGATTGCTCTCGATTTGCCGAAGTTGATTGATTTCCCCCCCAAGTCATCAATATAGGGATACAGATGTTGTCGTCGGAAGGAAAGTTTGCACCTATTTGCGGTAGAGAACGACGCGAAAATTGTTGATACTCAGCCTGATTGCTCTACAGTGCAATAAAAAATCGGAGTTAATAGAAATACCAACTCTTTATAATAATATGAATTATCGACATAAACCGAGGCGTTAGCTAAGGTTATATTCCAACCCCCGGTCTATTATTTGTAAGAAATTCGAAAAATTGGCCGATTTGAAAGAGAAGCTACAAAGAATAGAGAAATTGTAGACACAGTAAAGGGTTAGAAAGTGCAAGAATTTCAATATCTGTGTAGGGTTGTCACAACCAATGCAAAATGCGACACTGAAATACAAAATTAGAATTGAACTCGTACTGGCATCTCGTAAATAGGAAATTATTGTCGCAAGCTGTTAAAAAATAAAGAACAAAGAGAAGAGGTATTATTTCATGAAGTGCTTCGGTTTATTCTTTAAACTATCGTCAGGCAATACATATAGAATAGAAAATAATTTGCACAGTTATTTAGGCATATTTATACAATGCTAGAGATCTTTATCCGTTAAATGAGTAAAAATAACACTAATCTAATAAGTAGGTCAAGGTCACACTCACACATTACGTCAGATCTCTCCCATTCGCCCACGTGAATTGTGTTTTTATTTCCCGCCAAAATATTTGAAATTTGTTTTTTCCGCTTTATTTGAAATTGTTTAAAGATTTCGTCCTCCTTGTTAAAAAGACTGAATTGCGTCCTCCTCCATGTTTAAAGATGGCGGCCTCTGCGTCTGTCATGTTACTAAAATCACTTCAGGAACCGGTGAGAATACTTAGAGAAGTGTTCTAGTGATGGAATCAATTTTTTTGAGTTCAGTTCTGGCTGCTTCCTTTATCAGTAGGTCATATCTCGAAGAGCCCATTGCGAGAATACTGGAGCAATCAGAAAAGCGATCGATATCTATAGTTTTGCTTTTTCATTGTGCGTTTTGTAGGTGTTGTATAATAGCGCTATAGACAAATGAGTACTCGTGTACTCGTAGATGTAGATATCGATTTCTGTAACCGAAATATGCCACTCTCTAATGCGGACAAATGAATTTATAAACTACTTTTGAGGAGGTAACTAATTTTGACTTCTATTCGGTTGAACGCACAAAATCGATTCCATCAGACTAGTGTTACTGCCCTAATCATTCTCTATGCTATGTATTGCCTGACGAAGTTTTTTTAAATACATCGAAACGTGGCACGAATCAACACTGCTCAGATGCTATGTATACCCTGCGCTGCTGCATGGGGGAGAAGGAAAGACTCTAGGATCAGAAATCTGATTTTTAAGGAGGTCTCGTGGAAGAAAAGGTAAAAAATGATTGTATTCTGCATCGGGCTGGTGTCACTCGGCAGGTCATAAGTGACACTGTGATCCAGCAGGTCGGATATTTTGGCAAGTTATGAAGAGAACTGGGTTGGAGGTGTTTGCGGCAAGTTGAGGAGGAACATTTCTGGAGTAAATCGATCCGGTTGCAATCGTCAGATGAGTGCAGCAGATGGAGGAAGAGCGGTTCATTATCTGCGGCCCCCGGGTCTGGGGTAGTACCTTTGAAGGATGGGCACCTGTTGCTCCAGTCTTTGTCCGGCCAGCTGGCTGGGAATTAGGAGCGCGGTGATTAAGAAGAAGAAGAAAGGACTGTGATATACAACTTCGGAATCTGACATGGCACTTTGTGTGATCGATTGATTGATAGTTCCTTCATGGCATACGTACATGTAGAATCTTGTTTTCTGATTGTCTTTGAAAACGGGTGGACCAGAAAAGGACTGCTTTTCCGCTCTCTCTCTTGGGTTTGCTAGGGGTCGCATTTCTTGCACTATTTAGAGTCCAAATGCGAATTACCTAGTGACAACGATAGAAATATAAACCGCTAGAAATGAGTTGTTTAAGTTTGTCTTGCGGAGAGCGGGATTCTGCCAACTGACGCTATGCTGTGTTCTATAAATAGAACAGCGGCGATATGCGTTATATGTAAAATGTAGGAAACATACTTCTTGGACAGAGACCACGTTTAGTTCTTTTTTGCACTTCTTATTTTTACAATTGCCCTGTAACCATATGACACACCAAATAATATTTATTTTGAATTGCAAGGAGCACATTTTGAATGTTTAGGAAATCTTTTCAAATTGTAAACATATCAATTTTACTAAACAAATCAGAGGCATAAAACGTGTATGTTTTTCACCTATTTTATTCCACTTTTGGATTATAAAATTAGCGAAACATAACTTTTTCATTTTTCATCAGATATATTCAGTCATATAGCATGAATATGGAGTGTATTTCAAAATAAAATAACAGATAAAAACTATACTGTATGTTTTGAAGAAATGTATACTAGAAATTGTTATTCGTTACATTACCACAGTTTTTAGCCAAGCGTTTTACGAATTATCCACTTAATAGAAGCTAGATTGATTGTGTGTTTTATTTTTGGTGCTGAGAAAGGTTATAAAACGCTTCGAAGACAGCACAGAGAAGGGCGTAAGATATTTCGGTGAAATGTTTGTCGGAGGAAGCGAAAACCGACCCGTTGCGACCAAGTTTTATACCTACTATTTTATCTAGAAATATAATACAGATTCTTGTTATATGACTAAATATGCATTCAAAATGAAAAGATTATTTTTCGTTCAATTATAATGCAAAAATTCGAAAAAGCAGGTAAAACATACTTTATTTCCAATGCTGATTTGTTTTAGTAAAAATAATATGTTCACAATCTGAGAACATTAGCTAAACATTCAAAATCTGCTTCTTCCAAACAACTTAAATATTATTTTAGTATGTTATATGTCTACCGAGTAATTGCAAAAAAAAGTATTTTTCGCTTATTTTATAACGCAAATGGCCGCTGTTCTATTTATAGAACACAGCGTAGTGAATTATTATTCGCTTTCAACGTTAGATATGATCTCTATAAGTCTATTTCTATCTCTATGGTCACGATTACGACTGCATGTGTGATCCTGTTTTTTCAGAATGTGTACATAACGATGGTTCTACGGGGATCCACTGCTGCCGCCGCTGGTCTCAAAGTGGGAGACCAGATCGTGAGGATCAACGACCGGCCCCTGCAGAGGATGAATCTGCACGAAGTTGTCTCCTTCTTCCGACACTGTGATAAGGCGGTGAAACTTGCCTACAGGCCCAGGTGAGTCTGGAGAGGTTTAGACAGACAGAGAGAGAGAGAGAGAGAGAGAGAAAGAGAGTGAGAGAGAGAGAGAGAGAGAGAGAAAGATAGGTTTGGAGCTTTAGCTCCCTTCTATCCTACTACATCGCAGTCCATCTGGACGTACGGCTCTGTCTCAACCCCTCTTGGCTAAGGTGGTAGTAATGTATAATCGATATTTGACAAAACCCTAAATAGAAATATTTTAGCTGAAGTCATTTAATATGATCAAAATATGTACTCAAGATAGAACAATTAAAAATATAAAAGTAATTAATTTTTTTCAAATATTTGAAATAAATTGTTAAAACTCTATTAAAAATTAAATTGAAATTTAGAAAATAAAACTACATTATAATGCCTATGCCCAAAATGGTAGCATACAGATTAAGAGAGGCGTTAGACAGGGATGCGTATTATCGCCATCACTGTTTAACTTATATACGGAAAGTTCGATGATCGATTTGAAAGACCTGGATTACGGAATTGGTATTGGAGGAATAAAGACAGGCAACATCAGGTATATATACAGCAACAATGGCAAAAAACGAAGAAGAACTGCAAAGAATGATCGATATGGTTAAGGGGGATAGGTAAAAATTGGATTAAAGTTCTGGATGAGGAAATAGAGCAAGTTGATCTATGCTATATTTAAGCAGGACGATAACTGATAATCGAAGATGCGAAATATTGAATAAGAAAAGATTTTGAATGACTCGTGGAATCTCTAACATGATGGAGAATATCTTATTCTCATCAAAAGAAAAAATGAAGACGACGCTAAGACTTTTAAAAACATACTTGTGGTCAGTTTTAATGCACTGATATGAGGCTTTGACGATTACGAAGGCTATGGAGAGGAGAATTGAGTCGACCGAAATGCGGGCATTGCAAAATATGGTGAAGGTGAGGTGGTTCCAAAAGGTCAACAACGAGAGGGTCCTGGAGGTAGCAGTTTAAAACACGAGCTTCTAAGCAACATCAAAACAAGAAAATTGCAGTTCTGTGGTCACATTCCGCGACATAAGTCGAGAGAATGGACGTATCCCGTATAACCGGAAGAATCGAATGTATGAGGGTTAGAGGGATAGAAGACCAAGAAGAAAGTGGATGGACGACATTAAGGAATGGACAGGATGGACTGTAGAGAAGGTGACGACGAGACAGTGGAAGACCGAAGGAAGTGGAAATCCATGATCTCCAACCTCCACAAGGAGAAGGAACTACATGACTGACTGATCCAAAATCTTAAAACTTTAAACTAAAGTGTAGGAAGTAAACATTCATATATTTATACCCAGTTATAGAACAGTCTTCGAAAATAAATGTAAAAAATAAATTCCAAACATTTATTTATTAAATTGTTAAAGTTTATGCTTTAGTTTGGAGTAGAATAAATATAGAAACCTTGCAATTCAAAGAGTTTATTTTTCTTATCTTCTCTTTTGTTTTTTTGTGGTGTTTCGTAACCTATGTAAGTCCTATTTCAATATATCTCACCACTACTGAGCTTTTCATTTTCATCGAAAACAAGCAATTGACTCCAAATTAATAATCTCGCGCTGTTCAATAAATCATATAGGCGAATATTCTTTGTTATTACTGAATATTAACTATCATTTACTTTGAGTAAAAGTTCAACTTTACTGAACGGCACAAGAAATTCTAAATAAAAGTCAACTAAATAGTGCGTCAGTGTCAGTTTTTAAGGAAGTTTGTTTATTCAAATTTGCAAAAATACAGCTGAGGTATTGGATATCAGTTTCCCAAAAGTCTAGCTAACGATTTTCCCCTCTTTTACACTCCCTCTGCTTACAAGTTTTGTACAGTCGGTTCCAGCTTTCGCCTGTTTTCCTAACTACGGTAGTTGAAGAAAAAGTCTGTCCGTATCGATTTTTTCCAAAAAAGTCAATAAGCCCTCTTTTCGTCGTCTACAGTTGTTGGTGGACGAAGGCAGCCGGCATGTAGCAACATATGGTGAAATTGGAGACGACAGTGCTTTGTGTGTATGTTTGTGTGATGTGCATTCTATAGTCGATTAGTAAATAATTCCATCCAGGGTATGTGCATTTTTTGTTTACTAATCAATCTAATATCTCGACTGCGTGTGGTTGTAGATATAGGCGGTTGAAATTAATAAAATTATTTAATCTTGGTGTAAAAATAAAAATCCTTTTAGTTCCAGACTGCACAACCTTGTTCGATCACTTAATTTTCATATTTCTAAAAATTGCATATGTTATAAGTAAGAGGTATGAACATAATTAAAGCATGTACTCATTGAAGCAACCTCTCATCTTCGTCTGACTTGGAGACACGAAAGAAGAGAACAAGGAAACACGAGTGAATACATTCTGTAGAATGCACAATAATAATTCTATCTGTATATATGATTTTCGTTTTTCTACGTGCTCTCAAAAGTTAAACAATTACTGTCATCTGTTTTTTTGTTTTCTCTGCTGTGATTTTAGGAACGTGATAGCTCGAATACGGGAGGTTACTTTGAAAAAGGTTGACGGGCGTCTAGGCATTCGCTTGCAAAGACGTGGAGAGGTAAGAAATTTAGGGAAATAATGGGATCGTTATACTGTGTAGTGAATTAATTATGGTTTATTCAGATGTTCCCTATTGCTAACAATAGTAGTCAATAGACCTAACTAACATTCTTCTTCAGTTTCTTGTCGCAATTCGATGTGTCCTCTTCAATATTAAACTTACTTCGACTGAACGCGTGACAAAAATGGGGGAGGTGGGCCTGACCTTCTAAATTCGACAGAGTTGATATTCATCGTTCAACTGTGATATTATATCCACTTTACCTGGACTCTACGAAGCCAAAATCTGTCCTCTGCTAACTCACGGGGTCCCTCTGTGGCACATCCTCATCATCATGATCCAGTCGGAGTCGGGTTGACTAGAGTTTGTTCAGCAAAGAGTCTACAAGATTACTGTATGTATCCAGCTGAATCGTACACCTCACCTCTTTGCCAGTTAAGATCGCCACTTACAATATATGACATACTCGAGTCCCATCGAACAGACGAGATTAGACCAAATATCTGAAGACGTCAGCAGTTCACCTTCAAGTGCAGGACAGAGCGGCACCGGAAAACAGCTATTTTTATGATTCCCTTTTCCCTTAAATGTATTTCCTTTCATTTTTAACAACTCTGTTCGTTTTCATGTTGTTCATTTTTATAAGTATATTATTATAAATTTCTATGTGCAATGCCCAGTTTTATTGTTTTCTGTGCCATCAAAGGTTTCTATTAGATTTCCAATTATACTCATTGATTGATTGACATTCTCTCGGATGGTTTATCGCCCCACGACGCCCGCAGAGTATCTACATCGACATGGTCTTGCCAAATTCCCCCGCGAGCAAAGCGGCACTCAAAGACGGCGATGAACTGCTGGAGATCAACGGCGAGAGCGTGAGCAAGTGGCCTCAGGAGAGGGCGACCAGACGCCTCAAGGCCACTCCTGAAGCATCCGACCTCGTAATCAAAGTCCGCGAAATGCTCCCTCTGGCCCACGTGGGCGGGAGTAGGGTCGACCTCTGGTCCGGATTCACCGCCGCTACCTCAGAACCCAACAGTCCCGCTCCCGGAACTAGGACATCGACGTGAGTTGGTTAGCAGCGACAAAACTCTAAACATAAACGCCTTTTGTTAAAAAAATAGATCTGCGGTAACAATAGAAATTCTCTCAATAAATATCCAGCGAAACTCATTTGACGCGTGGATGAAATGTTGAACGGAATCTGCAAAAGATCCTGCAGTTATCTGTTCCTTCCGCTTCTCCGCCAGATTGGGCAAGCGCTGCGGTGCTTTAGAAAGATAACGCCAGACCCCATCGTTCCAGAGCAGTCAATCCCCTCATACAGCAGGTAAGAGGAGTTGACCTCATGGTTTGACCAGCAAACAGCCCCGATCGCAATCCTCCTGAGAACTTGTGCATTGCGCTTGGGCGCATAGTGCTGGGGAGAATCGCCCTCTTCCTTCCAGCTGCTGGAATGGCTCCAACTAGAATGGAATAACATTTGGAGGTTGCGAGGCCTCAACTGCAAGGCTGCCAAGGGAGAACATACTCGCTACTGGCAGAATGTAGATTGATATACAAAGGATATTCCGAAAATATTTCCGAATCTGTTAGTAACCGTCTGAAATTGTAGAGAAGGCGGAAATCCACCGCACTTTTAGGAATCAAATTATGAAAGATCAATCTAAAAGATAGTGACAAAAGTTGCTTGGGATTACATGCACAAATTGTAAATATATCAATATATGTAATGTATTCGTCATTATAGGTATCATTCAGTATTCATTTGATTTAAAAATATGTTCCTTTTACTATAAGTACTTCACAATTATCTCTGCATTAAGTCAGGTAATTGACATGTTATAGTGTAAGAAACGTAAACATTTATTCAATTATAACTGATTTTACAAAAATGATGATAGGATATATGTATATCGAAATATTGTCTGACTGTTGCAAAGTACTGATTCCTCCTGCATGACAACATTTTTCTATTAATATGCGTTTGAAAAGTATTTTAGCTTTTTTGATTAACCCTTTTTTCAAATTTGCCCTGATTTCTTCAATTTGTGCTTTAGCTGTTTTACATAAAATTTATTTAGGAAACGTAAATAGGGAAAAAGAATTTAAATACTGAACTAAGATTTATTGACACTATTATGATAAGCATGGCACTCTGTTAATCATCTCTCTTTCGTTTCAGTGAATTATCTTTGCGTTTATTTATCAGGGGAATAAATATGGTAGGAGTTACACAACTTGACATTTTGGCGTCTGTAGAAAGTACATATTTCTATTTTTGGTTGGCTTATAAGCCGAACGCAAGACATGGGCGCACCATTTCAATGTACGATTTTGAAAATAGACCGCAGCTTCAATGGAGTGACATTTTAAACAACAGAGACAAGATATATTTCGTGCTTTAGCCACTGACAGTTAGTAATTTTGGAAAGAGCTTTATCTCCATGAATGAGAACAGCTGTAATTGACAGCTTTAAGAGGCATCAATGGTTATACGGCAAAGTGTACATCTGTGTGTCGAACCCAGTGGATCTATTAAAAAGTGCATTCTTAACATAACATTGGACATATATAGTATATCGGGTAAATTAGTTGTCTATGTGTTTTCGTTGAATTTCAATTAGATTAGATCCATAGATACCATATTTTAAATTTAAATTTTTAATTTCTGTAAAAATTTAGCAGTATTTAAAAAAAAGAATTAACAAAGAATTGATAGGTGTTACGAATTTTATTAATATGGAGAATAGTAAACGAGACGTTTATCTTTTAAATGACGCTTGTAGAAAAGAATAATTCTGCTGTACAAACCCATTCTTTCCGCTTACTCGGCGTAAAATGGTCTAACGGACCACTAGTGGATGCTCCGTTTGAAATACTGCTAAATTTAAATGGAAATTTAAAATTTAAAATATGGCATCTATTGATCTAATCTAATAGTAATTCTAAATAAAATAAAAACGTCAGTTTCATGAATTCGATTGTTTATTGCATGCAGAATATTTTCGCCTGCTCTCGTCGGTGCAGAACGCAGGAATGCTAGAACTGGTATGAAGCTGTTAAGTGAGTGATAATTCAAGCAAAGACAAATTAGTAAATCAAAGTGACAAGATCAAATTCACACAGAAGAAAAAGCGTCTACCTATGTCTGTATATTACAGAACGTGATTAAAATGGAAATAAAATGAAATAAAATAAAAATCACCAAGACAGACGCAGAAGGGCAGCACTGTCAGTCTGTTTACATATAGAGGGCTTATTGGAGCGTAGCAGGATAGCCTCGAGGAACGGTAGCAGACATTTTCCTAGGGCATCTTGAGTCCCAAGTCACTATCAACCAACGAACTGAGTTGTATCGCCGCTATGTTGATGACACTCACCTAGTAGTGAACGAAGTTGGTGACCTGTCTGCTATTGTTAACGCTTTCAATACAGTGCATCCCAACATCCAAGTGACCTATGAAAACGAAGTCGACGGCAAGTTAGCCTTCCTCGACGTTCTCGTCACTCGGTCAACTTCAGGAACCAAGACTTCAGTTTACCGTAAGCCAACATGGAC
>JAUYWV010126646.1:0-11391 GCA_032274565.1 Nematoplana nigrocapitula
TTCTCATCGCTACATAATTCCTTGCTTATTTAATGAATTAACTTCTTTCTCATCCCGTTGAAATGAAAAGCATAATTTATCACATGATGAAAATAGCAGTTTCATCCCTCGTGATTAATTTCAGCCCCTCTGGCTACGCCCTCGGGTCAAATTCTTCACTCGGGTTGAAAAATGCTATTTTTCATCTTGGTGATGAAAATAGCTAAATTGCAGATTCAACACAGTTCATGAAATTAAATTTCACCGGAGTTATATAGTAATATGCCATAGAAAAGTAAGTCAACTCTTGGCTTCCATGTAAATAGAGACAGCAGTTGAATTTCACCCTTATCGTAAGTTACATTCCGAGCTAACCCAAATTTTGATATTTTATTTCTAAATAAATCACTATGGAGACAGTGAAAATGGTATCCGAAAAAGATAGTAATCTTGAAACTTAAACTGAGGTTTATTGCTTTGAATAAAACGTACGCGGCGCGGTGATATTTTATTCAGGCCGACTTGTCGTATTTGTATGATAATTAAAGTCTGACTTAGCGGGAATCCACTATAGCTGGTTGGGAATTTGAAGGATTGCCTGAGCGATGCGCTTACATTTTTGGCCAAAGCGCACACAGACAGACCGACGCTTTTGATCTTGGTATTTGTGTCTGACCGCGTACGCGCAAATACGCAGCAGCTGTTGTGATCGTCCCAGGAAGCCGGTGAAAGCCGGGCGTGACCTTTAGTAAGCCTTGGAATTAGACGCTCACAATTGGATTCTAATTAGTGGAGGATTTCGGCAAACGGCTCTTATCACTGACTACCAGATGTGCACAGACCTTTTTCTATGACTGTTTCTAGCATGTTTTATCCGTGTTGCCCCATTACCCTGTTTGAAGCGAATGAGGGAGAGAAGTGTTAGAAGACGTAAAACACAACACCTACAGGGTTTTTCAGTTGATACAGTGGGGGAACACGTTCCGAAAACGAATCATCAACGGATTGCCTCATTCAGCAGCTTCGTCGCGGGATTGCCCTGCTCCGGCAGGCAGAATACTCTATTTCCTGAAACCTCTCATCTTCTGCCACTCCTATTCTTCTCTTTCCTCTTCTTTCTCTCTTCTCTCTCTCTCTCTTTGTGCCAACAGAGACCATTTGAATTTAAACCGGCCTGCCCTGTCAGAATCTGATGCGTACCTGCAACAACAACAACAACAGCATCAACGGAGATGCAAAAATAGACAAGGGAGAAGAAATGGCCATTCATGGACGGCCTAGTGGCTAATATAGATGAGATCATTGCAACGGAAGGCAGCAAGAACGCACATGAGTATAAAATCATCTTGGAACTATGGATTGGCATACGTACGCGAAATCTAAAGTGACTCCAGTTTAGTAGAACTCTACAAAAAGTAATTCTTCTACTTTGCCTGCATACGGCCCCAGACCAGAGAACGGCGTAGACAGATATGGTTCACTGGTGGAAAAGACACCATGAAAGGGAGTTTCCACTTCTCAATTTGTCCGTTATGTGTTGTGTATACAGAAATCAGACGTCGCAATTGTAATTTAAATAGTAGTGAGCAGCACACGTTGGACCCGTACAGTTTACAGTCTATATCAACTCTCTCTCTCCTCCCCTCGCTCTACGTGCTACGTAGTGCTATTGACTCTCACGCGCACATAGATCGATGCAGGCATGCTACGTGACTTCAGCATTCGTCTTGATTAAGTACTGATTCAAATAACAGAACTCTGTGGAAATATATAAAAATGATTCTTCGGAAAAAGATTATAAATGATACAATAGAATTGACAAATACTGGTGAAAATATAATAAGTGATCCACATGACATTACATTTTTTTAAATAACCATTGCATCAGTAGGAGAAATCAATAGTTAATACTAATAATAAAGGTTTCGAAAAATTTATGCCATTACGTGTAAATAACTCTATTTTTTTACAAAAAATAAATGAGACAGATACAGTATATTAAAAATCATTGCTAGCTTAAACACAAAAAATTGATAGCATGCTACTTGTTGAATAGAAAAGTATGCACAGTTGTCAGTGACACGTTATCAGAAACTAAAGAAATAAAGTTTGGAGTACCACAAGGCAGTGTCATTGGCCCCATATTATTTTGTCTATATAAATGACATAAAAGTATTAACAGATCAAAATGAAATGAATTTATTTGCATATGATACAAATCTGTTCTGTGTTGCGGATGACTACTCGTTAAAAGATGAAGCTAACATCGCACTAAGTAAATGTTCAGAATGGTTAACAGCTAAGAGATTATCAATCATTATAGAGAAAACGCGTTATTTAGATTTTTGTTGTAATGAAAAAGAAGATATAAATTTCACTTTAAATGAATTAGCAGTAGCAAAACAAACTGAAATAAACTATCTAGGCCTTATTATAACTGATAATCTTCAATGGGAAAATCATATTAAAAACATTATTCTGAAAATTAATAAACAAAAAAATCATTGTTCCACGATAAAACCGGTCTGCTGGTGGATATCTTGTCAAACTTGCCGTTTCTGGAAAAATAATATATTTTTATACTTTTATTTCTTTTCATAAATACAATTAGGAAAAAAAGTAAGTGTGAAAAATCCTGGAATTTAATTTTTCTAAAACCGCACCAACCATGGAGTTTCAATTCACCGAATTCACTCGGAATTGTTACTAAATTATTCATTGGGACTCAATGCAGTCGGACTAAATTTACCTACGCCTATGCCTGCATGAACTAAGAAGTGACTACTGTAGTCGCTAGCAGACTGATAAAACGTATACTCTCTTAAACGGAGTAAACCGCTTTTGCCCCCCTGTTTCCCGAGTGCAGAACTTGATCCGTCGAAGCAGCCAACGCGGCGTTCTCCCCAGCGAAGTGTTGGACGATCTGCAGCCCAGACGCGGCGGTCGATTTTCCGGTCGCGGCGCAGTTGGTCCGGTCCAGTCCGGTTACGAGCTGAGCCTATCGAAGAAGAAGAGGGACGCCTTGCGCCAGTTGGGTGACGATTCGCGTCTGGCCAAATTTACTCAACGAATGGCCCGGGAAGACGATCCCATTCGGCGTCTGAGTCTGGCCAAACGTCTCCCAGACCTGATCGCCAGCGGCGGTGGGGGCGAGGTAGCGGGTCGGCCATCGAGCAACCGTTTCACCGACAATCTAGTCCACCTGTTGGAGGTGTTGATGTGCGAATCACGAGACTGCCCCCGTCTGCGTTCTCAGTACGCACGCAACGTGGAGGCTGTGGCACGCCATCTGTGGCATGCTGAATCCAGCGTCGACTATATGACTGATCTGTTTCAGCGGGCCGGCGAGACGAAGAGTGAGAACACGCGAGCTGTGGTCCTGGAAATCGCAGCCCTGCTCCTGGAAGCCCCCTCTGAGCGCCTCCTCGATGCCATTGAACCCGTCGCCTACGATCTGATGGCCCAACTCTACGCGGTGATCGAAATCCTCGAAGACGCGGCCAACTTTCTCCGCCTTGTCGGGATTGTCGTGAGTTTCGGCCGGCATTTCAACGACGCCGTGCTGACGCGGTTCCAGGGCATTGTGGATATCATGGTCGGTTGGGGAGTGCACGACGAGACGGAGACAGAGGTCATCCGGGCGATTGGGCGAATGTTCGTCCATTTCGAGCCCTCCTGCTGGGCGAAGGAGTACGAATTCGCTGTTGGACTGCTCAATGGCCTCATCACGGATGTGACGGACATTGTAGGCAAACTTCCCCAGAACGCCAAAGGAGAAAAGGACCGTACGAAAATTGACGATCTCCTCCTCAAACTCCAGCGTACCGTCTTTATATTTGGGCGCCTCCTGGAAAGTCTGGTCGGTGTGGACAGTAGCTGGTCGGAGGACGGCGGCGAACGAAAGCAGCAGTCGCCACCGCAAGCAGCGGTCAGCCGAGCAATGCACATCGAATTTGCCAACACCCTGATGGACTCGGCCTCGGCCTCGAAACGCGTCCAATTCTGCGAACCGGTGCTGGAGGAGATCAACAACGTCCTAGACTTTATGCTGCGCCATGGGGACATCGGCACGGGAAATAGTAGTGCGGCGACGAACAGCAAGATGGTTCATCATATCGTTGCACAAATTCACCCGACGAAGCCCACGTCTGTTGTCCTCTGTCCTAACACCGGCCTACTCAAATCTCTACTCAGTCTGTTGGACACCTTTATCGATCGGACTCCCTTTCTTCTTACCCCCCAGTTGGTCTTTGAAATTCTCGGACCCTATTCGCCGGTGCACAATGCCAAATTGTCTCCCGATCGGGCTATCGGGGAGCGCGTTATCTCGTTGGTGGAAAAGCTGGTCGGGCTTGGAATACCTCATCTGGCCGACAGCGTATATCAGATCCTGCTCAGTGATCTCGAAGTATGCATTCGACGCCTGGTTGGGGCGAGCGGTAGCGATTACGAAGTGGCTCTCGTTCAGCAGAATGCCTTCGCCGACAAGCACTATTCTACCGAGGATGCCGAGGCCCTCTGCCTGTTCAATGTCCTGGCCATAGACTTGTTCAGTCGCGATACCAATCACGCCTGGCACATGGAACCACCCGTCTTCCCGCTCTTCGTCCGCTATCTGCCGCTGGTTGATGAACCGCTGCTTGCCGCTTTTCCACAGATTCACCTGGCTCTCCTGCACGGCCTCGATCGGATTGCCCGACCCAACGACTTCTTCAACCCGCTCACCATTAGTAGTCAGCTCGACGAAGTGGACAAGTACCGTGGGGAACTGATAGAACTCCTTTGCAAAAGTCTAGCAATGCCCCGGTTGACGGTCGAGGTGCAACAGCGTCTCCTCGGATGCCTGGGGGACACTGTGCGCGGCCTGTTGGCGTCGGCTGCCGGATCGACCCACGTCCAAGTCGAGTTGGTGTTGGAATCGCTGTGGAAGGCTCTGAACAGGACTGGCGCGTCCGCCAATTTCCAACTGGGTGTTGTCCGACTGCTGCGGGAAATCTTAGACAGCTGTGAACCGGTGTGGTCTCGTCAACTCTATCTGAAAATAGCTGGTGTCAGCTTCGGGCTGTTGGGTCACACCGATCCCGAGCTGGTTCGAGAGGTTGTCCTCCTTCTCGCCTGTTTCCCTCTGGACAAGTACATCGTCTGTATGCGTGAGTGTCCGATGAAGAAATCGATGGACAAAAGTTCGGCTGATCTGGCTCTCTCCGTCCAGTGGGCCGCCATGCGTCACCATATGTCCGGCTCGCCCTCCGAAGTATTCCAGTCGAGCAACATGCGCGCCGTTTTCAACGCCGTCGTCTTTGGCTCGGAGTCCACCTCCGACTACTGGCTGCACCGGCTCTTCCGGGTGTGTCAACGTGTCCCAACGACAGAGACTGTCAGAAGAGCTTTAGCACCCACCGGTGCTCCGACCAATGTTGACAGTCCCGAATGGTTTTGGGCTATCTGGCAGACGGCCTGGTTCTGTGTATCGGCTAAGTTGAAAATCGAGCCCTGGTACAAACCTCAAGAAACCTTCCTGGCAATCGAGGGCACTCTCAAAGAAATGATGGCCACACTGACCCCGGTTAAGGCTGCTGGCAGTCGGGCCAACTTCGCACGCCTGCCCTGGCAACGCCAGCAGCGGCAGGTCAACTTGATGCTCCTTTTCCTGGACTGTTTGGAAAAGTTGATGTACAACGCATACGAGGGAAGCGCAGTGTCCCTGGCCACCCCGATCAAACCGGTGAGAACCTTTTTCCGCACGAATCGGGCGACCTGCCTGGAATGGTTGAATCGGAACGCAATGATGGTGATGTTCTTGGCCCAAGAGTCCAACAACCCGGCCGTGGTGATTCGCCTGGGAACGGCCTTGTTACGGGAGACCGACGGTCGCTACGCAGACACGGAGGAGGTGCTCTGTATGGTTGGTCGGGCAATGCGTCGATTGGGCAGCCGGGAGTCACTCCTCGGCCTCTATGAGTGGGCCCGGGCCAAGCTCGGGCCGACGCGCTACGATTGGCTGAAAGCCTTGGCCCAAGTAACGGGCGGTCGCCTGGAGGAGGCCATTCCCCTCTTCGAGGACCACATTAAACTGAAGTTGGGCCTGGTATCGAACGACACTGCTGGTAGTGATCCGCCCCTGACGACGGAGGGCGGCCAACGGAAGCAACAGCGGAGTGACCAAATTCACGTCCTCACCAAATCGAACAATCCGAACGCCTCGGTCCGACTGTGCTGTCAGGAGATATTGGAGGTCTACTCGAAGATCGGGGATTTTGAGGAGATGCTCGCCTGGAAGGACCGCTTGGATCAGCTGTCCCAGACAGCGGGCAAACCGCCGAGTAGTGTTAGCTCGGCCGCTTTTCAGACCGACTTTGGCGGCGAATGGGACCGTATCCGATATCTGGCACATATGTCTAAATGGGATTCAGATCCACCGATGGATGACAGCTTGAAGAAAGCCGCGCCACGGCGGTGCAAAGAATCACCGCCAAAATGGACCACCGAATCTGTGGGGGAGAATTTGGACCGGCGTTTGTTCAACCTACTACTGAGCGTTGTTAACAATTCGGGAGAATCTGTTGACGCTGCTGGCAACGACATCCGGGAGGTGTGCGTTGATGCGGTCCGCGCCAGCTGTCGTCTTTGGCCTTCCCTGGTCTCATTAGAGGTCTATACCACCCTGCAAAAGGCCAACATGCTGCTGACCAACCGGACTCCGTCGGAGGAGCGACACCGGGAGTGCGCCTTTGGCGAACATGGGATGTTGGGCATCCAGCTGATGCGATTTGCACAGACCGTCTCCCGATCGGGTAGCATTCGGGCAGCTCTCCCGGCGATCAAGTGGGCCCGCCATCAGGCCAACTGGCGCCTTGCGCAGTCTCTCATCACCCGAGAACTGATCCGAGTGGGCGTCGATGTGAGCGGACCGGAGCGGGGCACCAACGTCGAAGGCCAAGCCACAGCAGCGTTCATCGGGTCGGTCCGACGTCTAAGGACGAGCCGGAGTCCCCTACCGCCCCTGGTCCATCTGGAAATGGAACGCGAAGCTGCCAAAGTGATGTGGTGCTCAGGTCGACGAGACGCCGCTCTTCACCTCCTCTCCGACAGCATGCTTGAAAGCATCCTCAACGAGACAGGGGATCCGGTCCTCCATGCGACCAAATGCGAGCTGAACACCAAATCCATGCTCACTCTGTTCCGCTGGCTTCAATCGGACCGCCAGTTGGCCGGTGAGGTCTGTCGTCAGATGCTAGACGCCTCAACTGGCGAAGGTACCGGCGGCTTAAGTGGGTTGGCCAGTGCTGCTCGCAATTTGACCATCCTTTCCGACCTTCGCGATATCCCCTGGGCCAATGGGGTGCCCCTGGTGCCCCCATCGAGCAGCAGCGGGAAGCTTCGGGCGACCGAGATCGACTCCGACTCGCTGAGCGGCTGCCTACTCATGCTCGCTAGCCGACTGCCGGCCAAACGAACCAAGTGCTGGCTGACTCTGGCCAACTGGTGTTTCCAGAGGGGTCAGCTAGAGTTGGCGGCGGCCCGAGAGAGGGGTGTCCAGTTGACGGTCGAGGAGACACGCCAGGTAGAGGACGCCCTGACCGGGATGGACGCCGAGACCGATGGGCGAGAGGCGACAGTGGACAAGCTGGCCCCCCTGTTGGGACGCGTCCGGCTGACTCCGGTGACTGGCATCGAGGAAGACGACGAAGTGACATCGGTTGGACGAGTGGACGGCGAAGAGGTGGGTCTGAATGCTCTTCATTATTGTGTAGTTACAGCTGTGACTGACTGGAACAAAGACCGTTGTGGAAATTGAAGGCTCGGTGACTTCAGCTCACTGGGGCTGAAAAGAGTTGTCTAAGTTTTGCAGCGAAAGCCAATGCAACTAATACGAAGCGCCGTTAATTTACTCTCCTCGAACTCGAGAAAATCTCACAAGAATCGAGCTATCTAGAGCGACGGTTCCGTACCTTGCTTCCCCTTTACATATCTCTTCCCCATGTCACTATCGTTTCAGTCTCTCCTTTTTAGGCGTTTTTTTACTGTCGGATGGCATTCTCGTCATTGCACATCACTAATGGGCAACAGCAATCGTGACCATGTCATATTATTTCTCAGCAGACAGACATCAGTATCCAATGCAGAGGGCAGCAACCACAGGAGGAGACGTCATGAAACGAACAGTTCTTTCGTTCTCACGGACTTTGGAGGCTACTCTTCTGGGGCTTTTCAGATGGTTCTCACACAAATGCTCTGCAGCCGGTAGTGCAAGAAGACTGGATAGCCCTATTTCGACCCAGACATACCTGTGTTCTTGTTTGACGTACACATGGGTACTAAATAGACTACACTTTGGATTAAATTGATTGTTACGTATAATAAAGAAGCACAGTAGGGCGCTACATTTTCAACTTTTGCACTCAGATCTAACTATTCGTTTATTTGACCTTCGATCCTCACTTTTTGGGAGATACGTTGACCAAACACTCGTCTATTTGTTCAACTCGAACAGATAAAACGTGTAGCATCATAGGACTTCGTGATAAATGGACGAGGTAATGACCTGAACAGCTTCGATTATTTTGTTACTCTTTTGAGTTCCTCTCAGTGAGAACTACCTGCCACCAGTTTTAGAAATATACTGTATACAGGATAAAGCTTCAATTTTTAATCGTGAGGTTGACGGGATATCATTAAGTTTCGTATTCCGAACTGTGATTCTTATCAAACAATCCAGCAACTCATCTAGTAGCACAAGGGGTAACTCGTACACTGGGATATAATCAAAGAAGCCCATCCAAAGAGAGCCTTGTGGGATGCCATACGTCTTCCCATATTTGCTATTTATAGTTTTTTTTCTGTTGTCTTCTAGGAGGTGGCTGAATTATCCGACCAGCTGCTCGCCACGTGTCCCCAGCTGACCGAAGAGAAGGAAATTGTGTCCAAATTGATCGGGGTGTGGAGACGACTGCTCACCCGCGAGTACACCCTCTATTTGTCCGCAGCCAGAGCCTACTTCACCTTCCTCTCGGTCAACGAGCAAGCTGACAGACCGGAAGCTATGGAATGCAACATCACAGGTGAGTCAAACAGTCTGGAAGACTGATTAATTATTGTTATTCTTCCTGTTGTTGTCGCGGGAGGTAGAACTGTAGAAATCACTCTCTAGCAGTTCTATGGTGGACCGGCGGTAGGTCGATCTATCCCGATTTAACATTTTCGGAACCCCGTTCACCGGGATTCGAACCGGGGTTGTTGTTGTGGACTCACTCTACATAAAACATGTTACACTCCTTTCTCGCATTCTTCGTAGCCGGCCAATCCTTCTCCTTTTTCTTCGCACATTCCGGGCGGCTAATCGAGCCTGCGAACAGCGTTGAGGAGTCGCTTCTCAGGCGTAAATAGACAGTGGTCATATGGAAGCGAAGCCCCTAACCCAGCATGCCCAAAAAGCAGGACAGTAAATAATAAGTTTGAGAGGGAGTGAGCGAGATACGATGGACCAGGTATAGGAGGCAAGAAGGAGAGACTGGCCATTTTCTAGACAGGGCGAAATTGGGTAGTGTGTGAAGAGCGAGAAAGTTGTCATTCAGAAGGGAATTGGAGGAATCCATTGAGTTTAAGTTAGTGTGCTGGCAGGAGAGATAATGTGTGTGTGTGTGAGAGAGGGGAGTATAAAAGAGAAATGCAGACAGAGAGAGAGGGCAGCTCCCTCGCAAGATTGGTTCCCCGGGTGAATCCATTTGATGTGAGGAGGGGAAGAAGACGTGTGGATGGATTGAAGGGAGGACCAACGAGAGGAAGGCGGAAGGCGAGTTTCTTGATTAGAAAGAGGACCGGCAGGAGTGGAATAAGAACGAAGAGACAGCAAGGAAATATTTCACGGCGTAAAAAACCCAGAGGAGAGCGTGCATGTTGTATATACTACTATATAGAGATATTTAACTCTGGAGCGTCATTCATCCTCAGTCGTTTCCATTTTTTGTTTGGCGTTCTGTTTCCTAGTGTTTTTTCGTAATCTTTCTCAGCAATCCATTTTAACATTGTACAAATCCAGCGCGCTTTCTTTTAATCTAGTCCAATGTTGCTGTATGTCTAGCTGCTTGACCGCGTTTTCCGATGACTACATTGACTGGTAGAATGAACGACTCTGATGTGTGTCTTCCAGCCACTCTTCGCCTGTTGCGTCTCCTGGTGAAACATACGGTGGAACTGCGCGACATGCTGGCGGCCAACATTCCCAAAACCCCCACCCGCGCCTGGGTGGCTATCATTCCCCAACTGTTCGCCCGTCTCAACCATTCGGAAGCCCCGGTTCGCCAGTGCATGGTGGACCTCCTCTGCCGCATGGCCCAACGACACGACAGCGCTCATCTGGTTGTCTATCCGGCCGTTGTGGGAGCCTTGGCAGCGCCGCAACAAGCACAGCATCAGCCCGGTCCTGTCCAAGCAGCGGCGGCGGGAGATGGGGCCGGCAGAGGCTCAGCGGGAGGTACGAATGGGGACGCGGATGAGAGGATATCGACACCGGGCCAGACAGCCGTCAGACCGGAGAGTCGGGAGATCAATGGCGTTGGCGGAGAGGATTGTGAGTCTTCATCGGCTTCCTTTCCGGTTGTTGTTAAAATGACACCACTCATGTCACCAATAACAAAGCTAACGAGTGTAACGACAAACTAGTTTTATTTTTTCCTGTTCTCTCTTTGTTCCTCTTCTCTTTTATATTATTCCCTCTTCTAGCCTTTTCATTGCCCCTCTTCTCTATCTTTTCTTGATCTCCTCTCCTCTTTCCGGCGAATAAAATGGCTGATAAATCGGAAAGTTATTAAAGCCACTCTCGATTGATTATGAACTATGCATTGTACAACTAGAGTGACCCACGCGATGTTGCCGCCTTCTCTTGGTGGGGTGTAGTTCTCCGGCAGGCAAAATACTGCGTTCTCCGAGACCTCGTACGATTTCTCTCTCCTGTCTCTTTTATAGATAGCTCTCTCTCTCTCCATCGCACTCTATATTTTCTTACTGTTGTTTTATTTTTAACTATTTTTTTTCTCTACGGGATGTCAGAGCGCTGACGCGTCCCCTCGACAGGGAATGCCGACAACAAAACTAAGGTAGTCCGAAACATACATCTATATATATAAAAGGGAAAATATGTGTATCTGTCTGTCTGTCCCACCCCCCGAAGTGAGTGAGCGGCCAGACCGTTGGTGCCAGCGACCCAAAATTTTGCATGAGTGACACCCTCAACCTAGCGGGTAACATAGGATGGGTGAGGTCGGGGTCAGGGTAGAGGACAAGGAGGCTAAAAACGGTGTAAAATAGCCGTTTCGGGCAGAAGGAGGCCGGACCGTTAGTGCCAGCGACCCGAAACTTTGCATGGGTGACCCCATCAGCCCTGTGGGTAACATAGGGGGGGGGGCTAGGTCG
>JAUYWV010126657.1:0-11390 GCA_032274565.1 Nematoplana nigrocapitula
GCAAAATACATTGTGCTGTATAAGAATTGTGCAGAGTTCCTAAACTAAAGATGGGGATCTTGCATATTGTTATAATAAGAAACAGCTTATTCAAATGACTGATTGAAAAATTGAAACCAAGGAAATAGAGATGTGCTAAACCAAGTGCACTGCTTAGTAGACAATAAAACAGCTTTTTAAAGAAAAGGAATGCAAACATCTTCGTTGTCCGACCGGCGCATCACGTTGGACTCGTAGCATTCAGTTTGGATTTGTTGAGGTTCTTGTCTCCCGCCGTCCAGTCGACGAAAAACAGCAAACGAGATGAATGCAATTTAATCGGTTTGATATTGTAGAGTGTGAAACTTGCGCAGAGTATTTATTTACATATATCCCAGTCATTTCGACGCCAGCAAATCAAACCACCCCTCCCATCTATCATTCTATCTTATTGTTAGTTTGCGTTTGCCTTCAGTTGCCGAGTGGACATTAGGCCGGTATGTCCTGTCTAGCTAAGTTGTAACGTATACAGAGATCCGATATCTACGTTTAAGCGTGGAGTGATCACTCCACATAGCCAGGGGAAAGGTGATTCATGTCAAACCGATAAACCTTATATGGCTAATCTTATCAAATGTCAATGTGACCCAATATTTGATTCGCTCGTTACACAACACTTTAGAATACTGTAGACATCAGTATATGTTGAACATCACGTGAGAATATCTATATTATTAATTATGTAACGTCCATCTGTCCGTCCGTCCGTCACACCTAAAAACGCGAATAACTCATAAACAGCAGCGCGTAGGAATGTGAAATTTGGCACACAAATCCTGGGATGGGGGGAAAATATCGTGTCACATTTTGTGTTTGGTCGGGTTACCGGTTTGGACTTGGGACGTAAAGTCAGAGTTGGCCTATAGGAGAAGGCGTAGTAATTTGAAATCTCCAGTTGCCGATTGATAAAGTCAGGGTTGGCCTATATTATTATTATTATTATTATTATTAACCGTTTATTATGAAAAAGAAAATAATAATCGTACAAACAGAACAGATGAAAAAGAAATACATGTCATTCAGTCAATAAGCAATAATGCACCCAGAACAGATGAAAAAGAAACACATAGCATCCAGTCAGTCTATAAGCAATAGGCCTAATGAAAACAGAACATAAAGAAATTAAGCATTGTTATAAAGAGTTGTAGATGAGACTTGTGAAAGGAACAAAACTAGTTAGGCGTCTGGTTGTATTACTGTAGGGAATTAAGACTCTGTTAGCTAGTAGGCTTGGAGTTGGCATTATTGGGTGGAGGCAGTGGTTTGGAGATTGGGCTTTCTTGAACAAGTTCACGCTCAGCTTTTGCCGTCGAGTAGAGAGACTAATGTCGTGTCTTCGCCATATTTTGATGAAATCGAACATCGCTGAGCGTTCCAAACCAATCCCCCAACGGATGACCTCTTGTGCTTTCTCCGCGGTTAGTATTGAAGGATCCTTGGAAGTTGAATTCGTCGACATCTTCAATGCTTTCGCCGTTTGCTTTGAGTTGATGTTTCGCCCAGTCGACCACTTGCAGAGATTTATTTTTCTTGACATCCAGGAACAGATCAGCGTTTTCACTTGCAACACGAATCTTTTCGATCAGGGTCTGCATGTCTTCATGATGAGGGTTGTGTCCTCAGAGCATAGCGGAGGTTGTTTAACAGGGTGACATTTATCTTTAGACCACATCAAAATCTCGGAGAGCGTTGCACATAATACCTTCGGGCATACAATACGTGTTGAACAGATGTGGGGAAGCCGGGTATTTTTGCCGTACACCTTGACTTATCCCAAACCATTCGCCATTCTACAGTAATTGTGGAGCTCGGGTTTAGATAGTGATTTAAGCAGTTCAATCTGGTGATTTGGAATCCCATCTTGTCAAGCGATCATGCCTTACGGTGTCGAATGCCTTCGTATATAGTCTGCTTGTTCTCCACATATTTTTTGATGATCCACCTGATGTTAGTGATGTGATCACGCGTTCCCCTACCTTTTCTCAAACCTGCCTGCTCCTGTGGTATTCCTTGGTTGAGGTACTGCTGAATTCGTCCAATAATTAATTATGTACAAAATGATTTGGCTTGCGTGTGAGATTAGTGAAATCGTAGGTTATTTTCACTTTCCCTTGTGTTAGCTTTCTCCAGAATGATGACGAAGACGGCTTTTGTCTAGTCCTTTCGGACAAGATTTGGTTTTCCAAATCCTGTCACAAAGCATGTGTACCATTATCCCAAACTCTCTAGTGGCTTTGATGTTTTCTGCTGGCATTTCGTGACAACCAGGCGATTTCCCAGTTTTCATATTTTCTATTCCTGCTTTCATTTCGCTGTGCAGGATCGCCGGTTCGTCATCGTAATCGTGTTCGATGTAGCTGATGGGTTTTTCTTTCATTCAAACGATTTCTGACAGTATGTGAGCCATCTTCTATTTATTATTTCGTCTCTTACCGTCAGCAATGTGGCATGTGCATCCTTCACAACGTTTAGTCGTGCTGTTTTCACTTTTCTTCCAATTTTTTTTTGACAGAGACATGCAGATCTTTAGGAGTGTTTCTCGTGCTATATCGTTCTAGTTTTTCACTTGCTTTGACAATCTTCTCCTTTTGTTCTTTTCTGAGCTGTTTGATGATCATAATGGTGTTCGTTAATACCGGAAATAATCTGCAGATTGGTTTCCAGGGAATATTAGCCAAATGATAACGTTGATTTTGATCTCTGAGGCACATGCAAGAGATTTATATGGCTGTATATTATACGATTCAGATCTGACAAAGTAAATAAGGGATTAAAAAAATCTCTTACTTTCGCTAATCACAGAGTCCAACAAAAATTTATGAAACATTGTTTATTTTTTAACAAAAAGTGTTATACTCAAATAGATCGGTATGTTTTCTGCATCCTTATATCTTTTGGTGACATATCTGATGCCATTAGATGTATGGAGGACGATGGCATGCTAGTGCGCTGCATTGAATTACAAACATAAAGATACCGTTAGAAACCGAATCAGAATTTAACGTTTCACAAGTTTATAATTACCCAATATCAATAAGACTTTTACGAATTATGTTATTTATGAATTTTTAGATAAATATTATCGAAATGATCACATTTGTACCAATGTACTGTAATGATGGCCTCATAAATTAATAATTATATACAAATATTTTAATAAATTGTACTAAATTGATATAAGATTAAAAATAGTTTATATTACAATATTTAAACATGAAATTAAATGCAATAATTTTTACTGTATCAGTACATGAAGTTTAATAATATTTAAAATATACTTTTATTAATAATATGACATTTTCAAAATACTAATTTAATTAAGAAAATTGACAAGCTTACTTAAATTATTCTATACAAATGTAACGTATATGTGTATAAATACATATATTTACAGATATATTGTTTGAAAGCGGAAACTTTGAGCTTAATATATGAAGATATTTTTACAATTTCATAATATTTTAAACAAAATTTATCGATATTTAATTACATTTATCATTCAACTCTACAGGGACAGACCGAGGATCTTCAGATAGGCGCCCCGCGCTGAATAAGGTACGATTCGCAATCTAAGATATTCTTATTTAATGCAGCCTAAAACGCCGAACGATATAATTTCTTATCCTCACACCTCGCGTCTCCTATTTGTGCCTACACGTTTAATGGATAGTGCGAGCCAATGGCCAGTCTATGAATCCGATGTCTATGATTGTACGTGCGGTATTTACGGTTGAATTACCAAAACAGTGGACGTAGTTTTACCTGTAGTTTCAAAAATGCTTTATCACACTGGATCGTCTGCATGTGGAATGAGGACTTGGGAACACGAAATGAACTCCAACAGTAGTCAGTAAGTTGACATGTTGGTGAAGGCTTTGCTTATTTGTAATGAGCTTTTTTTCTCACTTATTTCTTGATGGAATCTTTCAGTATACTCGTCAGAAAAATTAGACTTGTTTTCAGGAAAAACGTCCAGATGATAATCGAACATGTACAATTGCAACTTACAGTCTTACTTTCTTGAGCAGAGAAAATCATTGGCAATATTTCAAAAAGACAACCATGTTGCTTTTTGGACAGATGTCATCATCAAAGTGTTGATCAAGAAACATCTACAGCTACTCAATTGCGGTCCATTTAATACATCTTCTGTCACCTTGGAGCACTACGTCTGGGGAATTTTGTCTTAAAAAATGTAATTGCATCACAGTCTTTGTCAAGCGCTTTGACAAACTGTTTTAGAAGCCGACCTAATTTAATATTCAGAGATGACAGAATGATCTTGTTTGGTAAAAAAAAGTTTGAGTTAGCAATGGCGTTTGGTCACACAGAAAATCCATAACGTTTAGTCCATACTTTGACTTTGTAGAGTACGTCTTTTGCTCGTAGGAAGACAACAGAAATTGGTGTATCCACTTTGCAGTCCAGTTACAGGTTAGCAACAAGTTTGAGGTCTGTACATGTCAGCCACTGAGATTTGTTATACTGTATTGAATAAGGAATGTCTTTAAGATTCCTGTAGTTTTCCCGCATCACCACGACTATGCAACAGGCACTGATAGTAACTTACTTTCTTCATGCAGCTATACAGCTTTCACGCTATACAACATATTTAAAAACATCGATGGAAAGACGAGATTCAGTAGTATAATGTTCTCCGGTGGTTCTTCTTCTGATATGTACTGACAAATCCCCCTGGCCCACCTGCATACTGATGATTCCAGGCACGTTGGGAAGTTTCGTCGGCGTATTGGTCTGCGATAGCGCGACGAGGTCTGCAGATGGTGCTTGGTTCAACCAGAGTAGTCGGTGCCTCACCTTGTCTCTCATTGGCGGTTGCCGATCTGCGCCGTCAGTTTAGTATCATTGGAGCTCAGTATTGTGAAGAACAATCTCGGGTCATCGATGAACATCTTTTTTAGAGAATGTCTGGCCATGTTTAAGCGTCAGGGTTCTCGTTGTATGTAGATGCTCGAAACAAAAAATAATGTTTGCGTTCAAAGAAACTGAATAAACCATCAATGTGGCAACATATGATTTTTTGTGAAAATTTCTGCAGAACCCCGTATTACGTCATTAATAAAAAATACACATTAAAATTTTTATCAAATTGCATACTACGTCGGCTCTTTTTCTGTAAATGTCTTTTTCAATTCTGCGGTTTTTCATGGCTTGTGTTATAATTTTCGTCACATTGTACAATAGCACTGGTTCAGGTTTAGCATATATTAAAATGTTATTCTGATCATTGTATATAATGCTCATACATTTTAGTGCAAAACAGATACTAAAGTCTAACTCTAAAATATTGATTTCATATTAACAACCAAATTTTCAAAATTATTTACATTATTCTGAAAATAAATATATTAAAAATGTATGTGTACTGTAGTTGTTAACCTACTTTGAGTTGAACCTTAATGTACTAATTAAAATTACTCTATTGTTGTGGTAGTTCACTCTATTAATTATTGATTTTTTCCAGAGCTGAATTCCACAAAAGAAGGAAAACTTTAGAAATCGCGGGTCTCCGTTGGAATGGGATGATAATCGCTAATTTTTTCAGCATATGAGGCAGCTCTAATTATAATTATTCGCAGGTGCGTGCACTCCCGGGGGCAAATCCTGTCAGAAGAGAACTATATTACAGAGGATAACCTGCTATTTATTTGGTAGAAAATTATAATAAAATATATAATAAATCCAACCGCTATAGCTAATCTCTTCTTCGTCCGCAACACTATAAAGTTTAAAAAATATTTTCCTATTTTTCCAACAAAAAAAGGTGGAAATTTGTAAAATATGTCTCTCGGCTCTTCGACAGATCAATTAGTAGGCGAATTTCTTGTGCACAAGCATTCTCAAATGCAAACTGAAGTAGGTCGCTAGAGGTATACATAACATATAATTATCTTATTTTCAATCATTTTTAAGACTGTCGAAAATGCCGGATTTCCTGCATGCGCTAATTAAAAGTTCGAAAATTTGAACAGCAAATGTCAACTTTAAAGTGGGGAATAATAGTTTTTTTCAGAACCAGTATATATTTTTTTATTTTCAAAACGCTTTCGTTTAATTAATGAAACATTTTTAATCCAAATGTTTATGTATGCAGGTATGTCATACCAATTATAAAAAATGATTTTTATGTATCATATAATACTCTTCATTTCTACTGACTTTATAGATAGACTAGCTGGTTCTCCCGGAATTGCTGGGAGGAAATGAAATCTTTTTGTTTTATAATTTCGCAAATGAATTTCCCAGGGGTTTTACCCTGCCACTATAATCAAAATTCATATGGTTGTCTCATGGCGGGTTAAATCCCTTTGGGCTATATATACATTCCATGGACATTTTGTGAATGCAATATATATATAACAAATAAATCTTTCCAATACTTTTCATATGTAGCTGCACTGTTCTGAGGTAATAAATCTGCTGCAATTTCTTCGTATGTGGGTTTTTAGACATGATATGATATACTGCAAATATTCCGTGTTAAAGAAGAAATGATAGTAATCCAAGAAATCATTCCAATACTTATCGTATATAGATCCAGTGTTATGGTAATAAATCACCTCTAATTTTTTATATGTGCGTTTTGTAGATATGATATGATGATATACTGGAAAAATTCCGTGTTAAAGGAATGATATACATAGATAATGTTTTGAAAAGTCAAATCCATTGATTTACGGATTAACCCTAAGCTACCAGGGGGGGGGGGCGAATCAGCCCACGCTCTTTTGTTTTTACTGGCGGTATTTAAATAAAAGACGCAGCGGTATGAGGTCCGCGAACTTTTCATATCAATATGTTCAGCAACTTTTAAAACAATTGTTTTGAAATTTAATTAGAAAATTCCAACTTAAATAAACATATTTGTATATGTAGGATACCGAATTTCGTAATAATAATAAAAAAAACATAGTAATAGAATTTTATAGATTTACAAATATATAATAGTACTAGAGATAAATAGGAGATATCAATTGGAATATACACTAGAAAAAATAAACAAGTTATATACATTTCGGACATAAAAGTAAAGCAAATTTATACGAATAGGAGATATCAATTGTGAAATAAAATAAACCTGATAATAGACGAATGTCACGTGGTAAAGTTAGAACGCTAAAACAACTCTGTCATCAAAACGATGCAACTACCTTATGTTTGTACACTTAGGACAGCCATTGTCAACGATCATACCAAACTTCAAGGCTCTAACAAAACAGAGGGGTTAAGTATAAGGAGAGGGCCGAATCACCCCCCCCCCCGGTTTCTAAGTTCGTCAAATAGCCCGGGTAGGATAGAGTTAAACGTAGTGTATTGACCAACTTATTAAATTCTATCACTTATTCTATACATTATATCCCGCTTCGCTTCGCCCTCGTGAAAATTTTTACCTGCGGCGTAAAGAATTACTTTTCACCCTAGTTGGGAAAGTAGTTTAAAAACAGATTTTTTCGGCAGTTCATAAGCCATACATGAGCGTATAGGATAAAGATTTTATTGACATTATCATACGCGGTGTCTTGTAGAAGTAAAATAAAAATTTGTATATATACTGTATGTGGTTAAAAAGATGAAAAGAAAATTATAATTTATAGAACATAGCAGAGTAAGGGAAGTGGTCGCGTCTCGGGTAAGCTGTGCCTATTGACGCTTTCCATTCATGATCTTGGCGAAAAATAATTGCTCTCGTTCGCAACACTAACTGCAGCGGACCTATTAGCCTAACCTGACCGGTGTGGACGCTCAAGGAGTTCCGGAGAACAGAAGTGCCACTTGATAAAAAATCTCTGACGGGGACAATTAAAATAATTGTAAAGTACATCTGTATATAGAGAGAGCCTTTGTGAAGTGCTGCAAAATGTTAAAAATGTACTTGATGAACTTTTTTATGACCCACATGGTTTTCCAGTTGTTTAAAACCCTATACTACCTTTTGTAGTATGGGCATATATTAACAGAATATACATTCTTCTAGTATTCACGGATATGGTGACCTGTTGCCTCACGGTCCCCAGCGCCACCTTGAAGATCCGGTATCAGACCAAAATATCCCTTTAGGTAATTTAATTCAGGCCGAGTCACATGTAACAAAAGAAAATCAATATTTGGTTATGTATTATTTTTCTTCCGGGGTCACGTATAAGAAAGTTTCACTAATGTACGAAATTAAGGACTTTAACTGCGTCCTTGAGGGACGAGCAAATAGAGACAATATTGGCTAGGAGCAACGTTCCTGAAGATCATGCAAACTTCGCATTTATCTATTTTAGCGGAAATTTAATTTGAAACATTTTAGATTCAGGGTCTCTGGAATGAAGCACGCGTGTGTCTTGATGTATCATTTTCTTTTTTTATTTTCTATTTACAGCATATGCATATGAAGTAAAAGAAAAAGACCAATTCTCATGAGTGAAGTGCATAGAGTGAATGTACACTGTAGAGTTCAGCGCACGAACATCTACCAGTTTTCTTCCTTCAAAAGAAGACGGGAGATTTAGTACATACTGATCAGCATATTTGACTACACAAAAATAAGTAGTGAGACACGCGACCCCATCTGAATTCAGCATGTCCTCCCACACGCGACACTCGCTTCATTAGACCGAGCTGAAATATAGAAGAGTGAATAATCCGGAGAAACCTCGGTGAAACGAGTGTCGCGAATGAAGACGGGTTGTGCTAAAAGTAGAAACACAATTTGGATCTGATTAATGCGTCACTTTGGATGCATTTTTTTCCTCTTCGTTACCCTCGTCTCCCTCTCCAGTCCTTCTTCCTTTCTCTTTTTTCATACAGTATTCAGCTCCATCTTAGAAAGAGGCTGGACAGAAAAACAATTTGCATGTTGGCCATGCGTTTGACTGATTTGTATTTTGTATCTCTAACTGCCAATACTGTACTGTATGTAAAAATTCTGCAGAATATTACATTAAAAGATAATTGTAATTACAGATAAAACCGTGAAAGAGTTGCGTCAGCGCTCCGACTTCCTCAAAAAAATAAAGAAAAGAGAGAGAGAGAGAGAGAAAAGGTCAGAAGTAGAATAAAGAAAAATGAGAGTAGGGAATAGAGAGAGAAAAAAATAAGTTAGGACAGAAATGGAGGAAAGAGAAAAGAAAATTTGAAAATAATGAGAGGAAGAATAAATTTGAGAAGAAAGAGAAAAAGAGAATGGAAATTAGTGAAAGAAACAGAAAAAGAGTGGAAAAAGTTAGGAAAGAGAGAAGAGAGGAAACATAATGATAGAGAGGCAGAAAAGTGTGAGGGAATAGAAAAATAGAGAATGAATAGAGAGAGAGAAACAGAAAAAAGAGGAAGTAGAGGAGAAGATTAAAAGAGAGAAATGAAAAGAAGACAGAAAAGTGAAAGGAAAGAGGGAAAAGAGAGAGGGAAATAGAGAGAAAGAGAAAAAATGAAAAGGGAGGAAAAAGAAAGGAAATAAAGAAGAACGAGGGAACATAATGAGGGACACAGAAAACTGAGAGGAAAGAGAGATGGGAAAGAGAAAGAGAGAAATTATAGGAGGTCCCAGAGAATACCGCAGTTTGCCTCCGGAGCTACAGCAGAAGGCAGCTGCTTGGGGACGTACCATTTATGAGCAATAGGTCGGCTTTTGCGAAGTGGTTTTACCCCCTCGCTCACTTCTTGGTCAGTTTTCTAAACGTCCGGCATGTATGCCGCCGATTTCAAGTTGACTAAGTTACATTAGGTCGTGCCGAGTCATTTTCTTGCAAAATATCCACCATATCTGTTTGATCCTGCACTCCAGTTCATGAGAACGTGCCCAGTTCCTATATATATGGTGCAATGCACCAATATTGTTCACCCTAACTTGGTGTCAATATACCGTAAAATGCTACCATGAATATATGAATTTATATTTGTTATCATTTATTCTTCTTACTTAGAAATCAACGACGTACACGTCATATGTATATAAACTCTATTTTAGTGCATTTGTTTCTCATCTGACAGTTTCGTTCAACAGTAAATGTACACATTTTCATATAAATTCTTTGTTTATTCGGGAGAGGGAAAGATGTGCAGTATACAGTAGGTATCTGGCTACTATTAGCACAATAGAAGAAACAGTCTACGAATGCATTTCTCACGGGACAGTTTGTATGCAATCTCTGACTAAATAAATATTTTAACTTCTCCAACTGTAGACGTCGAGGGTTTAGCAGGGAGAGAAATTGATTCAATGGACTCAATTATGCTACCAGTTTACACCGAAAAGGAAATAAAAATAAAAGTCTTCAGGCAATCACATCCCTGCAAATACCCGAAAGAAAAAAATGTATTTATCGCCCTAGTAGAACAATTTTGATCCATTCCCTTTATTATTATTCGCATTGCTATACTGAAACGATATTTTTACAAACCTACGTCAGTGAATAATTATTAGTAATATATTCCCCATGGTTGATTAGAGTGTGCAATAATCGATATCTCTCCCTGATGAAAAATTAATTCAACCCAAATCAAAGTGAACAAAATGTGCATTCACCACACAAAGCCACTTAATAGTTTCTTTTTATAAACAAGAACGGACAAATCCCATTGAACTTCACCCGCAAAGCATGACTCTGAATTATTCATAACGGCCATACAACATTTCTACATAAAGTAACAATATATTCTTTCTGAGAATAATTTTTATATTCGCGGAAACCAGTTCATAACTTCTCCTGCCAATATTGATTGTGAACGTTTCCTTATCAGGTTTCTATACTAAATAGAATACACACATACTTTCTCTTTACACATACAAAACTCAAGTAGACGGTCTGGTTGACCGATACGCTTTGTTTTAAATATATAAGGTGGTGAAAAGTTGCCAATCACTTAATGTTAAAATAGTAACAGACAGAAGAATCATCGAAATGTAAAGAGCCCCCAAAATTATTTGTCTATGCGTTTGTCTTTTAGTGTTAGCTATCTCCTCCTAAACCATCCCTCGGAGAGAGCTAAATCTTTGTGTACCCACCCTTTGAATGGCGGGGCCAGGCAGTAACTATGCGATTTCTGGATTTCCTCCGTATGACCGCCACAGGTTCCGTTTTAAGGGTCCGTTTCATGCCCTTTTGAGACTACCGAGACTATTCGTCACTTTTATACCAGTTTTTGAAATGCGACCTTAATGAAATTTCGAATGAACCGGCGTTTAACTGGGAGTAACAGCATTGGCCCTTTAAAAGTACATGATTAATAAAAGATTTATTCAAAACCAGATAAAAACATCTCCTCCTAGACCATCAATTGGAGAGAGCTGAAATATTGGATACCCTCACTTTGAATAGCGGTGCAGTTCATGCACTAGGTACCGA
>JAUYWV010126668.1:0-11390 GCA_032274565.1 Nematoplana nigrocapitula
AAGAGCCACTGGGAGCGACCAAAGGCCCTGCGCGCGGGGGGTCCGGTCAAGCGGGAAAATCGACGCCACGTGAAAGCGTTTCCCAAGTCGGGCTGATAATGATGATGATGATGATATGTGATGTTACAAGATCTAAACTTTCTTTAATAAGACATAATATATACATATATGTATTGTATATTGTACTATAATAATTTCGTAGAAAGACGTGCTAATGAAAAACTAACCTGTGAGTTGTATTATCCGACAAAGGAGTATCGCTTCCAAACGGCGTATGGGATGGAACTATTGCAGCTACTTTATCTATTTTGTGCTCAACATATTCCTTTTTGTATTCGGAGTGTACCGTATTTTCCCAACTGTTAGGCACTTTGTATTTAAAAGGGCATTTGTGATGTCTGCAAATTTATAGATATGTCAATTGTATTACGTAAATTACAAAATACAATTTTGCATTATTATATAATAAATGTACATAATGTCACCGATAAAAAATAAATAATTCTATCCATAATTACCCACAACTGCACAAACCACAAAGACACTTCGGTTCAATCGCCATGTTTGTTACGTAAAGTACATAGATGAACTAACTTTATACCAGTAAGTTTAAAATAATACTATTGATTTCATTTATTCAAAAACAGTATTAACAACAATAACATATCGATTTCATTTACTATCTTCACATTTCTTTTTAATAGTCTTTGGGGACAAAAGATGCAAATAGCGAAAAAGTGGAGAAATTTCCAATCTATCTAGAACGCAAAGTAGGGATCTAGAACATCAATAACTCATGAGCCAATACTTATGTTACTCTAGGTGCATATCAATATTTTTAGTGGGTGGGGTTTTAGTAAAATTTGAAGAGATTTTCTACTGTCTTACTTTTGAAAGAGTTGCAATTTTAGGAGTGATTGGAAATACCTATAGGCATATTATTGAGACCCAGATTATAATATCCTACTTTGTTTTATTTCTGCTTTCCACTTTGTTCTTTCTTTAATAAAGGATAATTTTGTTATCTAATCAGCGCAAGAAAGACTAAAAACAGTACAGCAATATAATTATCTTGGCACGTGGATTACCAACGATGGAGAATGCATCAGCGAAGTTACAAGAAGACTAGGCAAGGCAAAGGATGATTTCTGGAAATGTAAGGAGCTCTTGAGAGCAAACCTAAATATCTCTGTAAAGAAAAGACTATTGCGAACATATTATGTACATTTTCGAAATTGTTGGTTATGGATCAGAAGACTGGACTTTCAGTAAGGCAGTTGAAAACAAATATTTAGAGTGTTCGAGTACTGCGGTGCTATGGAAGAATCCTAAAGATCAGCTGGACGGAAAGGATAACGAACGAAACGGAACACAGGAAAAAGCCTGAAAGAAATAAAGCTATGATTTGCAAATCATGTACTAAGAGGTTCCAATGGGAGTTTACTCAACCTGGTTTTGGAAGGTACCATCGATGGAAAGAGAGACCAGGGAAGGCAGTTTGAGGTGATTACGTGAAAGAATAGAGCGGAAAAGCATCTATAGGAGAAACGGAGTTAAGAGGACAGTCGAGAAGAGAGAAAGCTGACGTGTAATTGTTACCAATCTTCGAATCGGAGACGGCACCGCATGATAATGATGCTGATGATGACATGAGTCGGACAGACTCGCTTACCGAAAAACGCCGACGCACGGAGGATTTCCGAGGAAGTCTAACTCCTGCAGATATGTCGCGATATGGACGACGGTCACCACTTATGAACGAGGTTGAAAACGGAGAAAGTAGATTGCTGGGGGAGGTCAATACCCGAATCAGTCGACCAGCCAGCAAGCAGATGGTGCATTAGCTACACCACCGAGTTGAAAGCCAGCCAAACAGCACCAAGGACGATAGAAGAGACGGCCAGAACGCGCAACTGGAGAGACAAGCACGTCATGAGACTGAGATATTTGGGTACTTGTTTGGCTAATTCAGTGGTTTAATCGCGCTCGCCGCCGTCACCACCATCACGGTGGTGGGGAGGGTTCAAATCCCGCTGGAGACGCTATATACAGTCTGGTTGATCCGCGCCTATATTCAGAGATGCCAAGGTGGTGCTATAGATTGTGAAATGATCTGATTCTAACATCTCGCCAGTCCATATAAGATTTATGCAAACCCTCCAGGTGAAGTGTGAATGGCTTCTATATAGCTACAGCAGAGAGGGACAATGTCACCCGCCCGGAGCGGCGTACCGACCCCGAGTAGGGTGGCAGCCCGAAGTGAATAAATGGGTGACAACTTGTCCACGCTCCTGCTGAGATAGGACAACTAGTCGGGTCACAGGTAACTGCCCCCTAACCCTCCAATATAAAAACACCAGATTAGAAGGGCACCATCGGACAACTGCCAGAAATGTGACAATAAGCCCTGCATTGCGAAAATATATGTTACCGATGTGCAATGGCTCCCAAAACAATCGCGCACCTCGTGATTGAGTGCGACGCGTTGAACCCAGCCAGGACTCAATCCAGATCCCAGTTTCCTGGCTGACACACAGAAGGCGGAGCACGATGTCGCCCGAGCCGAAAGACTCCTCCTATGACAACAGGCAGTGGAAGAAGCAACAACCTGCTTTCAATAGGATGGTCTGATATTTTAAGTAATCTTCATTGTATCATTTTGAGCCTTTTATCATCGTCATCCAGAACGCTTTTACGTCCTGGGAACGTTCAATTATAGCTCTCCAAGTCGCTCGTTTTAACTATTTGCACATAATTTCCCCAAGGTTGTCAGAGATGGATCTAGCATCTCACTTAGTAGGGTCATAAACCTTATTACACGCTATAATGTAAGCGTTTTAAGCAGAAATAGGCGCACCTTAGTTGTAGGGATTTGCTGGACTTCATATCAAGCTAAAAATAATAACAGGTTGCTAGGGGAATTCCCGTGGTTACAAGGCAGCAAATCCCTACTACTAAGTACCTACTGTATATAGCCATATAGGCGCACTGAATACATACATAGGCACACTGAATACCTACATAGGCGCACTGAGTACCTAAATAGGCCTGTTAATCCTATTTTCAGAATTACTATATGCATATTAGGCGCTCAAAATAGTCTTTTGTGAAAATGTTATACAATATTAGGTGCATAGAGAGCTTTACATGGGTTTATCATTTTTACCTTCAGCACAACAGCTTTCTGTGGATTCTTATTATTAATTTATGCGCAATAGTCGCCCATACGGCGAAATGAAGTCTAAAAATGATTATTTAGGCGCCATTGTATACAGAAATCCTCAGGGGTCATGTATCCTTTATTAGCGCCCCCTCCTTCCTGGATCGGTTCGTGTTTGTCTGCGTTGAGGTATAAATATTTATCGTTCCATTTAAGCTAATTAGATATGAGGTTAATTTATGTTGTTTTGATCATAGCGTAAGGATATGTCCTTGTGCTGTATGGTTTGGGGTTTACCTCTAGGTTTACTCTCTAGTATTTAATGCTTCTTATAATAAGGCTTTCCTGGCAGGGGTAATTCCGGCAGCGTGGATATTTCAATGTGTAATTCAATCTTCTACTAATCACTTCCTTGCTTCATGATGAGGTGGTGTTCCTTCATTTGTATAACTCCTTATTTTTTTAAATATAATTGTCTTTCCAAGAGATGTTCAAAACTTTTCTTAGTAGGGATCTCTCAAGCACATCAATGCTGGATTCTAAGGGCCAAATTTTAAAATCTCCCTCCAAATCTTGAGGTCGACCTCCAACTTTCCTCCAAATGTTTTTAGAACCTACCTCGAGCTGAGGTCGACCTCATAGCATGCAGCCTCAATTATTAGACTATATCGTCCTAAAAAATAACTGCGTTTTGGAGTAAAACTCAATGAAGGTGCATACCACCCTTGAACCTTCCTCAACGGTCACTTTCATACGTTTTGATTATGGAATTTGGCATTATAGACATTATCCGCATGCAATAAGGTAGCAGGATTGTATAGAATAACTAAATCCAATGCATGAATACAACGATAAAGAATTTGCGTCAATGTCGTTTTTCATAAGAACTGGTCTTTTTTCAACTTTAGATAATAAATGTGGTAATTAACAAAATTTTGCTACCACTATATTTTTTTCTGAAAAACAATTAAATATATTTTTGATATAAAACAATGCTCTTTTCTGTTAATGTCAATATTTCACTCTTATACAGAAACTGAATATAACATAAATATTGACTGTTCTTATCTTAAGTTTTATTGAACCAATTGTTGTTGTTCTTGCCGAAGACTAAACGAAGTCAGCCTCGGACATGTTGTGAGAACATGGCCTCATCGTTGAAAATATTTTGTATATTCGATTTGTTTAAATCTTTCGATGTAAACCCGCTCGGATTAAAAGTGTTTACTTTCTTCTGCAGAGCTGGTTGGAAATTATAATAAAATGTCCAGATTAATTAGGTGGTTAACAAGAAGGCGAAAGAAAAATGAACCTGGGAACTCTTTTGCAGGAGATATATACGGCGTGAAATCGACTTCATCTCGAAGTAATCAAACAGACATTGAATGTAAAATTATAAATCTAGATGGAGCAGAATCAACATTTTATATGCCGGTATGTTTAAATCAATGCTTATTAATCATTTTTAAATAAATAGTTTTTCTTTGTTTAATATTTTATTCAGAGCACATTAAACTTTTAATTTGCACTTGATAATATTAATATATCAGAGAAGTGTTTTAAGTTGAAATTTTGTTGCTATACTTATAGTATAAGTATAAGTATAGACAGTATTACTATTATTTATTATTAATATAATAATATTAAATGATAGTGCAGTTTTTACCTGCCTCAAATTTACTGCTATTATGAAATAATTTTAGTAATAGCACTGGTGATGTTAAGTTAAAAATTTTGAAAATGATGACTGGTTATTATTGAAATATTAGAAATACATTTATTTTATCGCAGTGGATACAGTTCTGGTCACCGGAATCCTATATCGCTAAGTTAAAGTTCTGAACCTCCCATTTCCGTACGTATATGTGCATTGTCAATTGATATAAGGGTATATAACAGCACAAACTTTTATGGTTAGGATTTTACCTCTCACCTACGTTGCTTAGTTTCAATTCCTGCTATGATAAATTTTTTTTTTAATTTTTACAATCTATATTAATAAATTTAACTGAACCAAAACTCAACTTCAATTTAATATTAATTATTATATTTAATATCATTTATTTTTTAGCAGAAATACTTATTTTATTTTATTTATACTGACTATTAAGTGAAATACATAACTTTTTCTATACACTACTAAAATCAATTATAAGTAATCTACAATGAATATTTAGTATTTAATACGCATGCGCATTCGTGATGGCAATTCCGGAACTTTAACATTGCAATACAGGATTCTGCTAACTGGAACTATATCTACTGTCTTATTTTAAAGTATGAACTATTTATAACTTCTTTTCACTTACTGCTATTAAATTGAATGTTTTAATTAGTCAGGCAATGGAAATAAATTAGAATTAATTTTGAGATATATAATCTACATAAAATAAATTATTATTGAAATAATTTTTCCAGATTAATAAAATAATAATATAATAATGATTAATAAATAAAATATAAAAGTTAATTTCAAAATTTAAGTTTATTATTATTAATAATACAATTTAATTAATTAATTAATTAAATAATTAAATATATATATAATAGAATAAAAAGTATTTACATGAATGGATAAATTTGTTATATATATACAATATTTAACAATATAGTAATATAAAACAAATAACATATTTCAATAATTAATACCAAATTTAAATTAAAGTTAATTTTTTACCTTTTAATATTATATACTTTAAAAGTAAACCTTTAAGTAAGGTGAATAAAAAATGCATCAATGCAAAAGAAATTTATAAAAACATTATTTAAAATTTATAAAACATTTAACTTATTAAAAGTAATATAAAATAATAAAAAATCTAATTTAAATACTAGGTGTGCCAAAAGTAACTGAACTCTAATAGATTTCAGAATACAGAGTACAATATGTTATATTTATAGTATTAATAAATTTTGAGTTTTCCAATTTCTAAAAATATATTTAGTTTTCCTAAGAATTATATTATATATATAATGATCACATAACAGAGTATTAATATCATAATATATCTTATCATTACAACATGCACTTATACTTTGGAAGAACAAGTTTTTGTTATAAAGGAATATTATTCTACTAATAGTTACAAACATGTTAGAAAAGCATGAGATACCATATTTGCTACTGATCCTCCAGCTAAATGTACTATCTACTAATTTCAAAGTTTAATACAACTGGAAGTTCTGCTGATATACCTCAATCAAGACATCCAAAATCAGTGCTAAATGATAATAACTATCATCTGATTATTACAGCTTTTACTAGTAGTCCTGTCAAGTCTACTTGCCAAGCAACAATTGAACTCCAAATCTCTGTAACCTCCATTTTTTTACTTTTACATGATATTGGTACGAAGCCTTACATGCAGCATCTTCTTCATGCCCTTAATTAAGATGACCAGGATAGACACTCCCAGTTTTGACACCTTCTTGCAGTTCTATGATGATTTTCCTGAGATTATTGACCAAATCCTATGGTCCAATGAAGCTACCTTCAAGACTAATGGTCTTGTAAATAGGCACAATAGTGTTTACTGGGTGGAGAATAATCCCCATGAAACTATTGAAAAGGAGCTCAATGTTCCTGGTATAACTGTTTGGGGCAGTATCAACAGTGCTGAACTGATTGGGCCTTTCTTCTATGAAGGAACCATTATAGGTACTTCGTATTTAATTATGTTAAAAGAAACAATGTGGCCATTGACTTCACAGAACAGACATCGAAGAGCTCTATTTCCAACAAGATGGCGCTCCTCCACACTATCCTAATGTTGTATATAATTGGTTGGACAAAAATTTCACAGATGACTGGATTGGACATCAAGGATCTTTGGATTGGCTGGCTTGATCACCTCACTTGATATCCCCTGACTTTTTCCTATGGGGTGTGTTAAAGAATGCAGTGTATGCACTTAAACCCAGAACAGTTGCAGAAATAGAAGTGTATTCAACTGGAATGAAATAAAATTACTCCTGAAGCCTGTAGGAAAGTCTGTTGTCTGATGCTATAGAGATTGTTTGGGTGCTCATGGATGACAATTTAAACACTTGTAATACTTACTTAATGTGTGTTAGTTCATTTATATACTTTATCAACTCTATAATTATAATGTATTGCAATCTGTATTTTGTAATGTGTATTAGTTCATTTATATACTTTATCAACACTGTAATTATAAGGTATTGTAATCTGTTCTATATTCTGAAATCTATTACAGTTTGGTTACTTTTTGTACACCCTTTATATATAAATATATATATATAATTATTTTACCAAAGATATTCCTACTAGCCAAATCACACTATATAGATTTACAGAAATATACTAAAAAAATACTTCATTTTACTATCAATCTAACAAAAAGCTTTCACTTAACCCTTATTTAACTTTTGCAAATCTATAATATTTAATACATTGATCATGGATTTATATAATATAAAAAATTCGAATGTATATTTATATAAAAAATAGCTAGCAACAATTCATAGCTTTCTCAATTTTTTATGAATTATAATATTAATAATATATTTAATAAATATATATTAAATTTAAATTAATTAAAATAGCTAAATATATAATATTTTAATTAAAAATTCTGATTAGTCTGACTAAATTAATCAAATTATTAATTTTATTTATAATCAATTAACATATTTAAAGCTTATTAGCTGGCTAATTTTAATAAAAATATTGTTAATTCCTTTTTAAAAACTAGATAAAATACCTTTAATGAATCAATTATTTAGAAACTATTGTTAAGCAAATTAATGATATCTTTATTATATAAAATATTATAAATCAAACAATAATTTGTTATATAAGCCATATTTAATAAATACAATTATTTACTTAGTACTATATACCAATATAATAATATAAATTTTGTGAATCTATTTCTATTTATAAATTATTTTAATATAACCAAATTTCGAATCTTAGTTTTCTTATTACTTTTATTAATTATAATAAAATTAGTATAAAATAAATATAATTTTATAATAACCTATATCAATCTATAAATTGTTTATATTATTACAGAAGTATATAGGGTTTGAGAGAGGTAAGTTTCCCATTATTCTAAATTTCATTTAATCCAAAAATTATAATATTTTTACTATGGTGGTGGTAGTTGTAATGTGGCTGGCCTACATTTTTTAACTGTCCAAAGATTGCAAGCCAATATTCTGGTCTTGACCCATCTCCACTCAACTCTTGTTTGTTCATTGATATTATCATACCATTTTCTTGGGGTGACCAGGAAATCTACTGTCAATTTTATAAGTCAAACTCTCTTTTCAAGGTTTTTACTGTTTCTGTTTACCACATTTAAAATATGATAGTTGTGCTTTGTATATATAGGCCAATAAACTGCCTGGGTGTCCTATTTCAGCTAAGATACTTTCATTAGTTCAGTGATCTCTCCAAGAGATGCGTAGAGTGTTCTTCAATACTATAACTCAAAGGCTTCTATTTTTACTAGTTGTAATATAATTCATTAGACATTTCCAGCAAATAAACATTTTATAGGTTTGCCTCTACTTAGATATTTGCAATAATCAAATATCATCACTACAGATATATAAGTGTAGTTTTATATAATCATGTAAAAAGGACATAATTTATATATATATATATATATATATATACTATAGAGAGAGATTGATATTATAATTTATAGTAATAGAAATCTTCTTACATTTCTAAAAATGTCCAATTAATAACAGCCTTCTTATATTGACAGTTGCATTGTATAAGTTATATTAATTATGTCTCTTGCCTGATTTAGGATTGCTAACATGATTACTTAAACTATGAATTATGTATTACCAACTACTTATTTCATATTAACTACAACAAAAAGTACCAGAATGACATTACCTCTCCAAATGATGATCTTGCTAAAAAAGCCAGATATCAACACACCAACAATGCAAAATACTCGAAGGTGATACTGGTTAAAAGTCTGGTTAATACCCTATAAGAAAAGCATTCAAGGGTGTATTATATAGTACAAAGATAAGATAATTTCTGAGATACAATCCATATTACCTTATTTTCAGTCTTCAATGTGAATACCACTAAATTTAACAGTATAATTAATAAAAACATACCAGATTGCTGGAATACAAATGTGCGCTGACATAGTCAGCACTATAAGCTCTTAGAGCAACTAGGGACATAGTCAAATACATAGTCTTAAGATATGCCAATGATTGGATACAGCTCTGTGAGTGTATTCAGTTTACAAATACAGAGGAAGTATTCCAATATCAACAATGCCAACTCACACCAAGACAGCTCTACTGAAGTCAACGATTGCTAAAACCATCACAAAGAAGAGCAAGCAGTTGGAGATTTTAGTGTATCATTACTTGCATTGTGCAGAGTGCTGACTGGTCCTAGTCAAGATGTTGGATGACAGGATCCCAAATGATCTACTACAGTATATGACTGACTTACACTAGGCAAGAGAACTCAGATTATTTACATTCATGTATGAGAGAGCCTTGTCTGGAATTACTTATCATAAGAGAAAGGACCTGAAAAGAAACTATTTACAGGTGAACCAAAACTGCAACATGTATCAGGCAAAAAGAGTAAGGCACAAAAACATCCAATACACTGCACTTATGTTGTATTAATTTATAAAAATGCAATGGTATTTATAGTTATGAACACCAGAAAACACAGTTAATAAAATAGTAATAAACAACTGATCAGAAAGCATGAATGAATAATACACAACTGCTAACAAATGTCAAAGGTCAATAGAGGCATTAAAATGGCTGGCCATATTAAAGGTTAAATGCAGTAATGTAATGTAATGTAATGTAATGTATTTTTTACCACAAAATCTGTACATGACATTCAAAGTGGGATTTTTTTTTAGCAACTAGGATAGGAAGTAAACACAACAAATACAGTTTAAGTGTGTATCACTGTACATTAAAAGTAAAATATTCATATTTGTTTAATTCACGGAAATATCAGTTTAATAAGATATTTAGTTTTTGACAAATCATGTTTCACCATTAATAAATCATACTGATAAGAGTTATGCAATATTTATTTCATTAGATATTAATTGTACTCTACTATACTGTATATATAAAATGTTTATAGAAAGTTTGGATCATAATATGCATAATTATTTATCCAATGTATATATATATATATATATTTTAAAAGCATGAACAATATAGTATATCAATATACTTCATACCTTGGTATGTAAAATATCGCAGAAGTATAATTTTTAAATTCTTTATTTTACTAATATATATAAATAAAGAATTTAAAAATTATACTTCTGGGATATTTTACATACCAAGGTATGAAGTATATTGATATACTATATTGTTCATGCTTTTAAAATAGTTTATCAAAAACTGATAGTGGTATTTATTGCAGAGCAAAAGAGTTTTGACAGAACCAGGTGAGCAGATATTCTTGTTGCCTGATGTGTCAACCAAGTTGCATTCCAGTGTACATTGCAGTTAATGACATCTCATACATGAGCTAAACTGATAATATACAGTAAATGTAGTGTTCACTATATGACTTATTTATTTTTCAACTATTTCATGTACAATTTTTATTAAAAAAAAACTGTCACAAATATATCTCTCTGTCTCTCTCTTTGTAAATTTTAGAAAAAATCATTAGCAATGAAATTGTATGAAAATATTTTTCAACAAATGGAATTCACCCAAGAGCAGGATTATTTTGGATTGCAGTACACTGACACACGAAATGTTAATGTAAGTAGTATTGGTATTTTTAGAACAGTGACATAATATTGTTCTACTTTTATGCAGATTTGAACATTTTTCGTGCAATTACTTGATGAATTATGAATACTTTCCTAGAATCTCTAACATTCTCCAATAATTTTGTTGCAAATCGTTTTAGTCACTGTTGCTACCTTCTTGCAGTTTCTCAAACATCCGTCGAATCACTTCTACATGTGTTGTTGCGTTTGGTTGCACGCAAGAGAGGCTTCACTTATTTCACTTCCGCGTCCGTGACCCACAGAACATAACGGCTCTTATTAATCATCCCATTCATATTTAATTCGATGTTTTACCGCACAACAATATACCTATAGGAAACATTGAAGACTCGGAAGAAGATATCCCAGAAATTTTGATGGATGAAGTGAGGAAGGCTATAAAAGAAATCAAGAAGAACAAGGCACCAGGACCTGATGGGCTAGAAAGTGATGTAATC
>JAUYWV010126679.1:0-11390 GCA_032274565.1 Nematoplana nigrocapitula
GCAAAAAATATTGAAACCAAATCGTTTTTCAATCAACTTTATTTGAATGCCATAAACATTACGTATTCAATTTTGCCGTTGCCCGTACGCTATTTGTAGTTTATATTGTCTATGTTGCTGTTTTTCTCTCTATAAAGCGCATTTTTAACCAGATAGCTACACGCAATGTAGTTCCTTGAGTTTTCGGCGAATAGAGCATGGTCTTAGTTTTCGTATAATACCAAATAGCGCCAGATTTAAAATTTGGATGAGATTAGTAAGAAATGCCACATAAAATATGCCAAATAAAATAATTTTATATTGACAAAATTAAAACGCCTCCCATTAAGAATATATTTATACGATCGATTGAAAATTATTATTTATGGGACACCCGGTACATCGTTTGTTGTGTGGTGGGCACAGCATGAGGTTTGGGGGACCACGTGCCCAACCCCATATAGTGAAGACACTGAAGATTGTCTAATTGCTAATCTCGAAATTCTCACTGATCATAGAAAACAGTTTTACATTGAGCAGATGTTTTCCTACTACACTATTAACTATTTGAAAGTCACGTTTTCGAAAGTGAATTCTAGAATCAGTTTTATATCGCAACATAACCGCTGCCATTATTGCCACACAAGTTGAACCGAACATATAGCTAAAGTACGTTGTCTGGCTTTTGTAGGGAGGCATGGAGAAAAATCGGTCCACAAATGCCACAACTATTGCTACAAATTCCTTTTGCCAACAACCATATGGCGTTGAATAAATAGGCGATTGTTTAATCTGAACATAAACACTCCGTCGCAAGTACTGACCTCGATTTTCCAGTCTGTTACAAATTCAGCGTTCACAGTTAGCCCATACTGATACCAATTGTGGAAGAGTAGTATGCGGTAAGTATAAGTGGGAAAATCAATGCGAGGGGATTTCCTCTACCCTGATTGGCTGGTTGTCCAGCACGAGACGCTATCAGAGATTGAATAGTGCGTCCGTGTCTGCTCGCCAGTCATTCGATGTCTCATCAAGACTACTACTTGTCCCGCAGCGCTATTTGACGCCACAACGAAGCATTGCTGCCGGGATATCGGACAATCTGTGCAGACAACTTTTTTTGGTGTGTATTCGCTACGCACCACTTGCCGATTACGACGTTTTTTTTACCTCTGGTGTGCATTGTGTATACCTCCCAGTAGCAGCAGCAACTGTATATTAATGGCAAGTGGACAAAAATAGGTCGAAGAAGAAGATAAATTCCGGTACCTACTTCAGATTATCACTTCGCATGCCCGCGGACATTATTAACCTGTGTTTGTCTTACTGGCTGACTTTCCGGAGTTCACAGTGGTGAGTCCCTGTCTACTTACTTGTTTCCTTGCACATACATATTCCAGGGCTTTGCTGTTTGTTTTGTAACCAGGTCCGTAGACAGGCATGAGGCAGACGAGGCAACTGCCACCGATAATAAATTGCATACATAAAAATCGATAAATATGGAATTCCCTCTCGCCACAAATTATATCTTTTGGCGCCTATTTTTATTTTGCCTCGTCGGTTTTGAAATCCTGACTACGGGCCTGGTAACAATATCATATAGTCCAATATTGATAAAACCGAAACCATTTATTAATGCGACTTGAAGAAGTGGATGCCCCCTCTCTCAACTGCCCCTGTATTCACAATCACATCCACTCAATAATTCGCTCATGTATTCTTCACTCCATCCAGGCTCTTATCGGTCTCTCTCACCTTCAACTTTCCATTTAAATAATCCCCCCGTGGTAGTTTTTCCTATTCGCAGGGTGGTGGCCAAAGAACTAATAATAATTTAGTTTAATATGTCTCCTGCATATTATTTGCCAGTTGTTTCCATGATGTACACCTTTGTCTAGTTTTGTTTCAATTCTAGCAGTTGTTTATATAGCATTTCGTTTGTAAGGCTGTTATAACTCCCTTATAATAAGGTAATTTTCTCTACTTTTGTGGTTTTATTTCTATCGTTCGCTCATTCTTGCGCACCACCGTCGAGGCCTCAAATAGGCCATAAACGTATCGCCGTCGCGTGGTAATTTCCTCTCTGCTCTGGGACGCGTACCATATCGGCGTGTATTGTACACCCCCAGATTAGGCTCGTGGGAAAGATGTGGTGGAGACGCAAAACTTATCACGGCAGAGCCGCCCAATGGGCACGTGTAGCGCCCCAGGCTATACCAGAGGTCTTTGCATGCCACTGCGACGCTCCCATTATTCCATGCAGCCTACAATAAGTACACATGGGAAGATGACGTATCAGCTTAGGGCAGACAACTCTCACCGTGTGAAGGTGACATCGGAATTCGGACGACTTGAAGAATGAACTCGAGGAACCTTGACGGGTCCCACAGAAGAAGAGGCTCGTCGCAGTTGCCGCTTAACTTATTTAATTTCAAAATGTTGTTTATCATTTTAAATATGCATTAGTGTATCCTTTGATAATGGCAGATTTATAGGAAAATATTTGTGGTAAATTTTCATGAAAGTTTGCTATATTTACATTTTTTATCTCTCGGATGTTTGATCTGAAAGAATGTTCGTCTGAATTATAATTTACAGCTCAGTATCTGTTGAATATCTATACGTAAATTTCTCACAGCTGGACTATATGGTATCACCGACGTTAGTAATCTGTTTGAACGAAAAACGTTTAGAAAGAAAAGGCGAAAATGTGTATTACAATTTTAATTAACTATCCATAGTGTTTCATGTTTTATACCGGTCTATATCGTTTATAGTTTGTCGATTATTTTGTTGCGGTCGTTCCAGACTATATGCTACAGCACTCGTAAAAAGTTAAGGATCCCATATAAATATACTTCATTGTAAAACAAAAAACTATTTTGTGATCCTGATTTTTGTAACAAAATAACGTTTTATAAACATTTAATAACATCAATAAATTTTATTGACCTAGCGACTGAGATACGCTCACCAGTGAAAGTTTACCTTTAAAACTGAAAATTACACGCGGTCTGTCAGTTACGAGTGTGTCCTCCCTTTAGTCATCGCTGTCTCATGGAGGAGTTCACCATCCTTCCAATGAAATTTTGGGAAATATGATTCCTTATTCTGCTAAGAGCAATTTCACCAGGTGAAGTCGATTGGCAGGTGGAGGGTGGTTCTCTCACACTCTGTGCCCAAGCTCAGACCACACGCGTATACGCATGTTGTTTGCAGACATTGAACGCTCTGGAACGATATGGGGTGTGGCGTTATATTTCTGGAGCACCATGTAGCGTGCCCAGTCTGGTGGGGAACGGGGATGGCCGCAGAGACTGCAGGATCTCTTGGAGATACTGTTGTCACCAGCATTACACCTTCCCATGCTACTTTGACACTTTCTCCAAATAGAGTGTTTCCTACAAACCACTCACTACTGACAGATTGTGTGCAATAATTTTATTTTTGTTATTGATTGAAAGTCGGTGGAGTCAATTGCTACAACATTCGTTTCGCCGATGACACTGCCTTGTTAGCGACATCAGAAAAAGAACTGCAAACGCTTCTGGGCAAAGCAGTGGAGCAAGTGCTGGAATGGGACTGTTTATCAATGGTCATCAGTAAATTTACAGAGAAACACAATGCCACATAAGAATCGGTGAACAAGTGCATCGAAGAGAAAGTGAGCTTTAATTCTCTCGGAAGTTTGATTACAACGGATAAGAAAGCGTATTACGGTTGCAAAAACAAAGTTCCAGGATATATGCCAACAGGAACCTGTCTATGGCACTGAAGAGTCGTTGGCTGAAGTGTTATATATTGTCAATCATGACCTATACGGTTGTGAAACCTGGTCCTTAACTTCTGAGCTAGAGAAAAACCTCGAAGCAGCAGACATGTGGTTTCTGAGAAGAATCTTACTAATATCTTACGTGGATAGGGTGACCAACGAAGAAGTTCTGAGAAGGACTGGAGTGAGAAAGGAGCTCTGTTGTTGGTCTTCAAGAAAAGACAGCTTTGTGTTTCTTGGGCATGTCATCCGAAAAGAGGGATTAGAGTGTGTTGCTTTGCAAGGACGAGGACAAGGACAGAGTCTACCGCGACAATCTTCCCCGGTGCTCGCGATCGTCCACGTTGGAGCGACACGACCCCCTAAGTGTGCATCACGCATGGCACCTAAGCAAGCAAGCAATTGATTGCTTTATGTATAGATAATGTGTAACAAAAGTGACGATCGAAGACTGCTACTATTTTTATTCTCCTAATGATAGTGTAAACGACTGCCAGAATGATATACGATCTGGTGGGTATTTCAGAATTGGTTTAACTTTTTTTCGGTGGATGGGTGCGGCGGCGGGGGGGGGGGTGGATAATAAAGGTCAATAATATTATCTCTGGATGCTAAACGGGACGGATTTTTTTGAAACTATTTCCTCCACACTAATCACTGTGTCCACTTATCCGGAGCATAGAAGTAAAGTAACTGGGGATACATTGGGGAATGTTTTCCGCCAAAGTGCTCTCTGCCTTCGTCCATTTTCAGCAGTTCTTTCTCTCACTCTCGCCTTCGTCCCCCTCTCACTCTCCCAATTGCTTTCTCCTCCATCCCTGCTTTGCGCTCCACTCTACTGGGTCTGCGGCAGCTAGTGTGTGTACTTTGGTTCGTCCAAAAATCTATACTATACAATTTAGCCTACTATGACCCTATGTGTGTGATGTAATATTTGTGAGTACTGCATGCGTATTTTTCAGCTCCTATCCTCCCTTTATTGCTGTCTATCGAGTTAGGTTTACTGTACTCGGTTCCCCAACGTTACGTGCAGATCGTATAGACTCATGGTGATTGCCTTAGCATATGTTGGGGGTCGTTGATACATTTGTTTGTTGGTTCCGCCGGTCACGTTATTCAGCCCCCCCCCCCCCGAGCAGCCCAAGCATACAGAGAAGGGCAGCCCCTCACTTTCGGGATTACTATGCACCATCGAGAGGACCGGCCGCGGGTCCAGAAGCCTGTCGCTGTGTCATGTGGCACTCAGAGAAGGGCCAGGTTGGCCATCCCCGGAAGTTTCCAAAACGTCTCCGCAGCAGTTGCAGCGCACATGTTTTCTTGGAGCCATTAAGCATGATTGGTGTCTATCACTTGTTGCGCCTATCCAACTTTGTAGTCCTGGTTTGATTCGCTGAAGGGCACAGAAGCTTAATACAAGAATGACGTCAAAACGTCTCAGGGACTTTGCAGGAAGGACAAATGAAAAAGTTGTATTGTAAAAACGTAAGTAGTGTTGGTGGTTGTTAAACATACAATTTGTGACGTCACAGTGTGTCACACGTTTTCGGGAAACTGCATAAATTCACAAGACAAAACTAGAATCAGAACAATCAGCCACGATCACGCGATGCAGTGTATCCAGTCAGCTATTTGCCTAGGAGTTTGGCGCCCCTTGAAACACCCATTATACATGATCTTATTTAGATGTGCGCTATAAATTCAGTTAATTCCAAATGCCTGTGAATTTAGTATGTAACGTATTGAAATGATTATTTGACTATGCGATCATGCAGAAAGTCAGCGGACCCGCTGAGAAATGGCTTACGACAAACGCGTGTTTAACTAGGTCTCAGCTAACGTCCACTAAATGTCTTTACACGTCTTTTAAATTTATACACGCAGTGAATGATAAAAAAATAGAAGTTTGTGTAAGTCGAATTTAATGACGTTTTGATCTAATTATTTTTAGCCGATTAAAATTTCTTGATTTTCACTCATAAGAATTTTTCAGCCTGTTTTGTTTGTTATGACTTTCAAGTCCCTTTCGGAACATTCGGAGTCTATCTAATTTAATGAGGTGTTTCAAAAACGTTTGCAAGATGTTCGAGGTTTCATGGATAAGCTATTTGTCGTTGGGGATAGATATGAACACAGAAAAACCAGATTGACTACAACGTTTTGCCTTGATTTATTACATCAATTATATTGATATGACTGTATACCTGTTTGTTTGAATGCATGCCTCAAAACTAAATTGCCCTGTTGTAGGAAAATCCCATACTTTCCTTACTATCTCGTCCTGTTCTTTATTTGAAAAACATAAACAATGTATCGACTGTCGGATCTCTTCTGCTCCGTGAGTGTGTGGTAAAAGTATGTGTTTCCGTTCGGGAGATCGCATGTCATCAGCTGACATCGATTCATTCAAACAACTTCCTTCTTTGCCCAACAGAGCAGTATTCTAGCTCGATTTATAGAATGCAGGTTACACACAGCAGTTTATCTATCTACAGTCTACAGTATACAGGTCGAAAAATCGAAGACCTCTGTCTGAGAAAGTTTGACTGACGTATTGTATTGTAAAAGAGAAATCCAAATCCTCGACTATGTACTGTATAATATAACAAGGAAAATCTAGTTCCGCCTATTTCAATGTGTCTTAGGGTGTACATCTCTCCGTGTCGTTATGGTTTCCTCTACTGCACTAAACAGTTTAATTCCAACTGAATAAATTAACTGACTTTGTACGGCATTATAAAAAGCAAACTGAGAGAAAGAGAGAGAGCAATAAAAAGTGTGGGAATGTGAAAGAGAAAAGGTAAAAGTGAAAAAGTGACAAAGAAAAAGAGACGAAAGGAAAATAAGGCAAGAGAGAAATAAAGAAAAAGAGAAAACGGTAATCAAAAAGAGAAAAATAGAGACAAAAAGATCAAAAGAGCGAGATAAAGAAAAGGAGGTAATAAACGGTAATAAAAATGAGAGACAGAGCGAAAGAGAAGAAGCGAGAAACAGAGCAAGAGTGAGAATAAGAAAAATGTATTGAAAAGACATAAAGTGAAAAAGAGAGGAAAAAGATTAAAAGAGATGAAGAAAAGAGAATACCTCTATACGGTATTGGAAAAGAGAGAACGAGAAAACGGGAGACAGACCGAAAGCGTGAAAGAGGAAGAGAGTGACAGAGCAAGGGTGGAATCCTGGAATAAGAAAAAAGAAAAATATTGATATAAAAAGGGAGAAAGGGAATGGGAAAGAGAGAAAAATAAAAAATAGGGAAAGTCTTGTTTGTAGGTAATTGAGGCAACCCATTGGACAGAAGATTGGAAATAATGGAGAAAGAAATGGAAAAATGAAATGTACTGTAAACCTATTTGTAGATTTGAAATTGGGAGCATTTGAGCACACATGTTAGCAGTGTGCAAATAATCCAGATTAGGAGTTCTGCCTCTGATTATTTTATTTTAGTCATATTTATATCAATTTTTCAACTCTTTACTTTCAAATATCTAGCACATATAACCTTAAATTAAACATCAACTCTAAAATTCATGTGTAAGTGCTTGCTGTTTATGTACAAGATAATATGACGTTCCGTATTAAAAACTCTTATCTTCGATTTCAGTATGCTTTTGAGCACGATCGATAACCGACCGGCAAACAGTTTTGCTTCGCAATGCAACGTAGCTCTCATCAATAATTTATTTTAAATCATCGACCGTTTGCAGTTTCCATTATTAAACCTTTTACTTTAAGACACCCCAAAGAGAAACAGACCTGGGAGACCATTCCATAACACCTCAACGACCAATCCATCTCAACCAAAAGCATTTGGACTAAAAATTCGACTGTGTAGCATTGTCAAAAAATAAATAATAATTTTAATGAACTGTCTACAAAATGCGTTCCTCTAATCTTAAATATTTTTGGTAGATAATTATAGTTGAACTAAACACAATTCGGCCAGTGTTTTGTGCTCAGATACAGTGTTGTGCATCCAAAAATGAATAATCATTGTCTCTGTAATCAGGAACTAAGTTCAATTTCGGCCTTGGGATAAACTTTTGTCCAATTATCAATCTAAATTAAAACACATAACAGAAGTATACTACTGATTATTGTAGAGTAGTATTAAATAGGTAAATTTAGGATTTTATGCTAGCATCTAAATAAATACGGCCGATATCGTACCTCCTGATCAGAAGAAGGCTTCTGACTCTAATCTCGGTCCCACCAAAGTGCGGAAGTTGTGATTATGACAACTTGTAGAATGTATCCTTATTTAAAATTACAATTGTGGTTGTTTTGAATTGACTTATAGTGAAGCCAGTTTCACTTATTCGTTGTAAGTTGTAGTTAATGTGGAAATGAGAAGTCAGAAAACGTGTTGCACATGAAGTGTGTGTGTATTAAACTATGTATTTCTAATCAGATCATCTCGATATTTGTATTACAATGCTTGTCGTAATACAGCTATCCCAACGGGTAAAACGATGGCGTACTGCGTTGTACAATTCTCTATACGTTTGACAGATGTGTTCTGGTTTCGTTTAGACAAGTGCTCATTAAATGGTGCTGCTTATAGATTGGTAAAGATGTCCATATACTGAAATACGTTTGCGGTCCAGCTTCTCTATTTGAAATAGCGATTTTCTGAAGAAAATAAATTAGCGTTGCAGGTAAGAACAGAACATCTACGCGAATGAAATAATATCCGGCAATTTTTCGGAGGAACTAAGTACTTTTAAATCTCCCATTAATGTATCCAGCTATCGGAAAGCAGAGTAAAGAGAGATGGGAGCGATTCATCCATCATGTTTTCGCTATTATATTATATTAATAGCTCAATAACAGCTGCGCACATATGGGATAATTGATATTTCGTGTCAAGTGTGCTTTGGGGGGAGAGAGACACAGATTTTCAGGAAGCATCAACGCAGACAAATTTATCTTTGAAGAAAACACACCTTGGAGAGCTTAGAGTGTGATTGGAGCATTATTAACTAACAGAAAACATGTGGTTCTTCTGACACAACAACAACAACTATGTGAAAAGAAAGTCAACAAACAGAGGGTCACAAATCATATAGGCTTTACTTTTGGCAGCGCGCAAAACACTATAAAGACAAGTAAAGATGCCATTCTAATAGTCTACTGTAGCTGTGTTTTGTCACAGTATGAGATTGTATCGATAGGAGGAAGGTGTGAAGGTTCATAGACAGCGTTGTGGAAAAGACAGAAATATAGGGTGATTCCCATAATTTCAAGAGTTTTCAATACGTTGCTCCCATTAAACCAAAATCTATCCCTTTTGCTGCCTTCATATAGATGAATACAGGCTATTTCGATGGATAGAACACTTTAGACCCCTGCTGCTTATGAAAAGCCACCTCTACACTCCAATTAACCTTATACCGCATCACGTTTCCAATCAGAAACGATCACGCGAAGCGCATTCTCGTGACTGTGCGTGAATTTAGTTAGCGCGATATATGAAAGGTATCGAAGTTCTGAGTCAACATCCTCACCCTATAATAATAAAAAACAGTTATGCAAAGCTGTAGGCCGTTGGATGACTTCCTTTGAGTTTGGGAACAGAAAGTTGTCCGAGAGCATCTTCTTGAACTATGTATCACATTTTCGAATCACAGTTATATACAGGGTGTTTAAAAAAACTGTCCGGCAACTTATTAGTCGCATAACTTCAACAAATCTAAATTAAATTATCCTAAATTTTAACACAATAATAACACACATATTGCCAATATTTAGACAAGGTTTTATCAAATTTGATTCAAATTTATTGATTTTCAAGGGTTTGAAATTACTATGGTAATATCAGAAGAAAATAAATTTGAATTTCAATTGGAAACATTTATTCCGTAACAACAAATCAGAATAACATTACAAATCTCTATAATCGTCTCTGAAAAGACGTGCACCATTTCTGTCTAACCACGCGGCATCGTTTAGGTATACTGGAAATTAAACGTCTGCACGTCTGCCGCGACATGGACTGCCAAATAATTTTTATCTATAGGAATGTTGTATAGCATGACATATAGAAATAGAATGGAAGATAACATATAGTAGTTATGGTAATGGTAATGGGGGATACCTCTACATAGAAATAATACTGTATATTACAAATATAAAAATCTCATAAAAACACTGATAGATAAAGTGGATATTTCTAAAAATGTGCAGGATTCGATTTAAAAAAATATTGAATATGGACGGGTGTAATTATAGTGACTCACTGAGATGGGGAGAGGCCACCTGAAGTGGAATATGGTGATATTTTTGGAGATTTTGTTAGCATTTTATTTAATTTTGAATGTGCTCTAAATTTAGAAAGGGAACGCGGATTTTGATGGTCAGGGAATGACTTCGAATCCAGCGTAAATGGTCTAGCGGACCACTAGTGGTTCGATCAGATATAAATTACTTGGTCATAACAGGTCGGTTTTTCTTCTTCTTACGCGCTTTCCTTGTATATCACTATATATACTGTATACTATATACTCCCTTCTCTGCGCTGTCTTTGAAGCGTATTTTTCACATTTGCAGCTCAAAAAACAATCAATCTAGTTTCTAATTAGTGGATAATTTGTGAAAAATGCCACAAACGTATTTTATTTAGAAACCAGTAATATTCGTTTATTTTTACCCACTGACACAACTTTGTTATAATATATCAAATAATTCAAACTTCAATAAATAGAGTATATAAGATAAGTTAAGTAAAATTATTTTTATATTTACAATCTATACACATTTTACATCCAAACATTCTAAAAGTGCTCTTTCTAACACACTAAATATTATTTTCGTTTTTCATGTGATGGTTCCAAAGTAATTGCTACGAGAAAGGTTATGTTTCACACATTTGTAATGCAAATCGCAGCTATTGTTGTATTTATAGAAAAAAGCGGATCATGAACTTTGCCAAATCCCTCTCGCGTGAAGACAAACTTATGCAAATCACTTTGAGTGGTTTATATTTCTATTACTACCACACTGTAGATTAGTGTTAGAGGTAATTCTACCTGAGACTTAAAAAACACTATTCTTGTATTCAGAATCTCAGTTAAAGCGTTTTCTAAGGCGTTATAGATCATTTCTTTGCTTAATCTACTGTTTTAAATTTAATTTTTATCGACATTTCTTTCTTTGATAAATCTTTTTGAATTTTTTCAATATATATTTTTTTTCGTCTAACTCGTAAACAAAATACACATATTTTTAAGCTCGTGCAGTACATAAAAATTCCTTCTTATTTACAGTGAAACTATATAATAGCTTCCTCATAAAATTCACCTATATATCTTTATCCCGCCAATTTTCGACGCTTTCTAGAACACTATAATCAAAGTTCTGCATTTCTATAATCGTATTCCTCTGTTAATACTAAAAACTTCGCTAAATCTTAAAATTTGATTAAACTTATTTAATTTAGCGAAAGATTTATGTATACAGTTTTTAGTTTAAAGTTATAAGAATACTAGCTGCCATAACCGGAGTTACCCGGACGAAATGGAAGCTTCTTGTCTGATAATGCCCGTGCCCTAAACGTGTGGAAAACAATTATGCTACTGTGTTGTCTTGTTGCTGAGTCCCCCGCATGCTTCTTGGCCGATCTTCGCCCTGTAGGCTTTCAGGAACA
>JAUYWV010126690.1:0-11390 GCA_032274565.1 Nematoplana nigrocapitula
ACCACAGATGGAATGCTAATCCGCTACATGACAGCGGATTGCCTTCGGGTCTGGGTAGAAGAAGAAGAAGAAGAAGTAAAAGCATAAAAGACAGTGAGAAAGGAGGAACAGAGAGAAAAAAGATAGAGGAGGATAATAGAGAAGACAGAGGGAAGATAAAGGAGAAGAGTAAGGAGAGAGAAAATATAGAAATAGGAGAGGGAACCGTTTGGGAAAATGAAGAAGAAGAAAGAAGAGAGAAAAGGCGAGAAATAGAGGGAGGGGTGTTGTAAGTAAAGGAAGAAAGAGAGAGCGGGAAAATAAAAAGAGGAGAAAATGTGATAGAGGAGAAATAATAGAAAAGACTGAGAGAGAAGAGTAAGCAGAAAAAAAGATGAGATTGGACAGGGAGGGAAAAGAGAAACAATATATGACACCCAGTACTTTCTCTCAAAACCTGCTCTTTTTTCTCTGGCAATGAATTCAAGTGACGCATCACTCAATTCTACCCAAATACTCTGAAGAACCGTGTCGACGAGGAGAACTTGAAAACACTGTGCCGACATCATATATGGTGTAAGCAGTCCGGGTATCTCCCACTACTTTCGCTACTTTATGTTCGCAAAGAAAGACCGCTAAATGTACCATTCCTCTACTATAATTTCTGATACGTCAACTAGACTTGCAACGTTTATGGCCTTTTTTTAAAAAAAAACAGGGGAAGCTCTAGTGATGGACACATTTTTTAATTAACAAATCGAATTTCGACTTTCCGTGTCCGATTATACGCGAAGTTAGCAAACAGATCATCACAAGACGGCATTCTGTAAAGAAGATTAAAGAATCGCCACTAATTTCTCAGTGAAAGCCGATCAGCAAAAGATATGATGCGCCTACGTCTACTACCTGTCATTCTAGTTGATATGTCGTTACTTTGTATTTTTCCCGTAGAAATGCGGCAATCTTTAATAATGATGATGTCATGGTGAATTATACACACGCATCCCAAAATGTATATTCAACTATCACCTCAAATCTTCCCTTTGGTTAAGTAATACATGCAAGACGGATTTGGGTTCACAAACTGGAAAATTAGAGATAATTACTATTAGATTTGACATTTTTTCTTACTATTATTCTAAGGGAGACGAGAGCAACCATAGAGCGCAGCACAGAGAAGGCGGCTGCATGGGAACAGACAAACAAATTTAGGATCCGGTCGCCTCTCACCTCTGAGCCGCCTCTCAACTCCTCATTGGACAACTGCATCGCAAGAGAAACCGGGTCTTTCAGGAAACTGCAAGTCGATGAATTACCCGTCCACTCGCTCACAAGACGCACCAATTCGGCCGGCCATCCGGTCAGTTCGCAGGTCTTCACATCTCCCGAGTCCGTTGGAGACTGGTCGAATTGAGTCTTCAACTGTTTGATGGCTGCTCCCAAGGTTTCGATCTTGGCTTGCAATTCCTTCATCTATATCAGCCGTTCAGACAGTCAAAAAAGTAGCACTGCTTTAATAGAGAGATGTTTCGTTGACCTTGTTGATATAATTCTGTTATATTTTATAAGATTCTAATAAATTATATCTTATTGCAAACTTTTATTTATGCTAATAATAATTTCATTTCAATCCATATTTTATTCTAATAAATTTATTCTAATTTTCAATTTATTGTAATCCTTAAATTATTTTATTCTGATATGAATTTTATAAATCGTATTTATCTACGATGCTGATGATTTTCTATAAATGCTCCCAGTGCCATAAACATACTATTATTTGGAACTAACAACACGATAATTTAAATAAAATGAAATGTGACATCAATGCGGAGTTAACACCTAGGGAAGAATGAGAACATGGTAACACTAACATCTCTAGATATGACTTCACCCAATCTCATGAAACCAAAATTCCGAACTAACTTATACATGCAACACACTTCGGAGAATTCTCAATTTTCAGATGACAAGTTAAAATGATAAAAAATAATGCACTTTAAGTCTATATAGTAGCCTATATTTCACGTGGGGCTTCGGTGTAAAGTATGAACTGGTGTACAACCTATAAGAGAGATACATTCTATGATACAGGAGAACAAATGTCTAGTAAGAACACCTTTGTAGTACTCAGAACAAAACTCACACTTTGCTTTATAATTCAACATAAAAGCCATTACTATTGGTGAACTGATTCTGATTTAATTGCCCCCTAGCCCTTTCGATGGTCATCCACTCGAGTAGCCAAATACCGTTTGGTTCGCCCACTATAAGACGTGCAAAGATCAATCATGCAAGAAAATTGGTAAACGACATTAGCCAAGAGTAGTCCACGAGGTGTAGCATCCTTGTTGTTATTTATTTATTTCTATAGCGCATCAAGAGTTCAAAAGAACTGTCAGATACGCAACCAGGATCGTTTGATAAGCGTCTATATCTGTAGGGGGGCTTCCACTCGCGCTGTCGAAACTATAGCCACCACCCGGCTGCTTCCTTTGGTTGTTGTTCTTTGTTTCGCACCGTCCAGGACTGACCACTTTTCGCCAAACACATCCTCTTTTGGTTTGCTAGAGAGGTCGGCCAGTGGCGATATACAGCCGTCGCTCTCTTGTCGATACAAGCCGGACAGCGTAGAGCGATGTGTTCCATGTCTTCTGCTTCCTCCTCGTACATTCGACAGTGGCCCTCTCTCTGGAGTCCGATACGCTGCCTGTAGGCCACCAGCTCCAGCGAATGGTATGTACGCATCCTCCAGAAGCTGACAGCCTCGCTCTTGCTCAACCCCCTCTCTTTCTCCAACCTAACTCCGCCTTCTCCGTAGGCCTTTCTTATCCTTTCGTGCGCTAACTCTTTCTTCTTCCTGCTCCACACGAGTCTTGCCACGAAGACGCCCCTGTGGCCTATTCATATGTGAAAACCATAAGGTCTGCCCTCTCAGTAGACTGCTTTCGACCGCCGAAGATTCTCTTCCACGCAATCTGACCATCCCTCCGCCATAACCATACTCAACTCACAATGCCTCTTCCACGGCGGGATCAGCTCTCCGTACTTCAATCTCTCAACCCTCAAGCAACACTCTCTCGACCTCCCTCTTAGCACAGTTCTTCCGCCACCCTTTACGCTTCATGCGCTGTGGGATTCTTCTCTCCGCAAGTTCTCTCCTGGGGTCCTTTATCTCAAGCTTCACCCACTTCTCCGTCTGGATTGCCCATATAGGGCGCGCTCTCACTTTCAGCTCCGGCAGCACGCCTCTGACGGTGTACTCCTTACCACTAAGCTGATTACTCTCGCCGGCTCTTTCTGCACCCCTTCCAGCTTCCCCCAGTCAGTCTGGCTCAACCACGCCCCCAAGCGCTCGTTCCATATTCCAGAACACTCCAAATCTTCGACACGTACGTCCCTGAGCAGCTCCATCTCACACCCCAATCGCTACCTGCTGGAGCTCTCAACATCTTCATTCTTTCCTTGCACTTGTCGACCATCTGTCTCGCATACTCACTGGAGGATAGGCGGCGATAAAAATGTCTTCTTCACGGTACACTTTTTTGCAACTTTCATGTTTCCACTCAGCTTTCTTCCCACTGTTTCTCAGCTGAAATAGGAGACAACCTTCACCGAGCCAAAGCAAACTCTTAATCCATTCTTGCCAGTAAGCCGCTTCAAAGGTTTGGCCACATCCAAAGGAGGATAACCATGAAAAGGGAGAGTAAAGAAAGTAGAAGTTAACAAGAGAGAACTTTGATTGACAAATATTACACACACACACGAGAAAAAGAACACTTTTAGGAAAATGTATTTAGTAAACATATTAATGTAGTAAAAGTATTGAATTCCTTGTGAAAATTGGAACAAGAAGAGGTATTTATATAAGCCCTATTTACGAGACATCTAATCAAACAGAAATTAGATTTCCAAGACTTGGGGGAATTAGAATGAAAATAAGCCATGAGATCAGAGGGAATGGGTTTTCTATGGACAGGGCATGAAATTGAGTTGCCAGAGGTGAATTTGGTATTAGGCTGACGGCTATTCATATTGACCCCTTCCCCTCCCAGATGAATAGCCGTCATCTGAATATCAAATGTTCTATAGTGGCCTCATTTTTCTCTTTATTTTTCCAAATTGGTTCTGATTGGAAAAAGAACTGCCAGGTTTTGTAGATTTGAAAGCACAGAGCAATTTCTTATAAATTTTTCTCATCCGTTTTAGGTGTGACAGTATTTCGAATTAAACATCTCCCTGAAATCAATTTTAAATAATGTGAATATATTTAAACATCAACTGAATAGGAATACATTTCATAAATTAAACTACACGGCATGACTACAACGAAAAACAACAAATAGAAGAATCTGCGCCACTTTGGTCAGTGCGTGGAACATTAGAAAAATGCAATAAAAGTAAAAATTAATAATTGTTTGCCTGTGGTTCATCTGTTGCTGTATTTCTTTAAAAAATAAACTGGTCGTATTGTTGAATAGAAATATTCATTGATTTATCTTCCATTTCTTTATGTCGTCTGGATCTCTTCTCCGCACATTCTCTGCGGACGCGCAGTCATTATGCGTTATTATTGACAGAGTGGCCGAAAGCTGATCAGAGACGGAGCTCCCTCAGATACGAGGCCACCGCCACGGAATTCTCCGTCAGTACCGACAGAGGCGGGGCCCCGCCTCAAACGCGCGCGGACGCGGGGCACACCTAGAGCCAGTGCTCCAATGTCTGCTCACCCTCTCCACAGTGGGGACAAAGTGGATTCACCTCCGGGTAGAAACGGGCTCAATACGTCGCTAGCAACCTACAATACCCGCTTCTAAGACGTGCAATCAGCCTCTCAGTCTGTCGGGATAGCCGAGACAACAGGGACACGGTCATGTGAATCATCATTGTTCCCCGGGTGACTCGCAGTCTCCATGGCTTTCCTATGAGCAACCTCATTTCTACGAAGTCTGCAATGACTGGGAATCCATTGCAGAACAACGGTGCCCTCTACCCGCATCAAGGATGATCTAACCGCACCCAATTTATGGTTGCAGAAAGACGTCCCGGTTCTCTGAGCAGCCAAGGCATGTGAAAGGAACTGTGGATTGTCTTAAGTTGCTGGCCATTAGCCATTTGACATAATGATCCATAAATAATAGGTAAGTTAACACAATGAGTCACAGTGTCTTTGAGTGTAGCCAGTAAGGCTAGACTTTTTGTTATTCTCGATGTCCTGCTTAGCTGATGCATGCGTCCACCACATATTTCATTTTATCTTTCTCTTTCAACATCCAACTCTTTGTCTCTACAAATAGTAGTGCTCTTTCTAGAATTCCACCCCTTGCATCCATTAAATACAAACCGTTGTCCTGGCATAAAAACGGCCTCCCTCCTCTCTCCGAATCCATTCCTGTCCAGCTGTGGTGACTGTGAGCTTTCCCATTCAAAACTCTTACATTCCTGACAACTGCGGCTCGCACTAGCCCCAATCACCACGAAAGCATAACTGACCTTCACAGTGTTGCTCTGACGAATCGCCAATGGCACCTTGTCCGCGTAGTCCGCATGACCGACTTCCTGTGTCAGTTTGGCCAAGTCTTTCTCCAGAGCATCCAGTTGGGGTTCCAGGCGTGCCAACTCTCGACCTAACTCGTAGTTGGGCAGACGCAGAAGAACCGAGCACTCCGAGGTCACTACATCCAGTGTCCAGTCGGACCGAAGCCCTGCGCCACCGACCGTAACCAGATCGACCGCCAGCATTGAACAGCCGCCCAATCCGCGGACCACTTGCCAGGCGTAATTGGCCGGATTGAAGAGGGTCTGGAGTGGGCCGCTGGTCACCAACAGAGTCGCCTCTACGTCCTGCTTGGGTGGCACGCGGTGATCTGTGCGTGTCGATCTCACGCAATGCAGCACGTTGAGTACAAACCGAACCTCCTCTTCGATTTTCTCATCTCGCCAGGAGTACTGCAAGTAGAGGATAGATAATAATCCAGTGATACGTCCACATCCCCTTCCTCCGACAGATACGTCCTCTTATAGAGATACGAGGATGCTTCAATGCCTGCCTGATTGCTTGAATTATGCTCACACCTACCTCACTTTTTAGCATCGCTACATTCTATACTACTATAAGTAGTGTTTATCATGTGAAAATAAAAACGGAAACTTTACCAGAGTTGACAGCTGAAGAGTGGCAACACCTAATAAACGAGGACGCATCTAATTATGCTAAATAAATCTAACATAGAAATATTTCCGCATCCATTTTCCAGATTTAAAATATCGGTTGAAAAATTAAAATTAAAAATTGCTATCAAAACAAAACAAAAAAATTCACTGACAGCGGGTTTCCAACCCGCAATCTTCAACTTAGAATGAGGATACATTTTCCGTTAGTCCACGTCATCCTGAAACAACTAAAACCGTTTTATAGAGATGCGAGGACGCTCGAACAATTACTACACTTAATGTTAAAATATAAAATAAATATAATATAATACTGCCATTAGAGGCAGCGGTGCGGACTAGATCCGCAAAGAAATCAGCAGTACCAGGGCTAAGATCGATACTTTTTGAAAATCAAAAAAATAATCACGATACAGATGTCATGATGCGATGAGTTGGACAGTCGTTCAGAGCATTTAGCATGTAGTTTCCACGCTGCAACAATTGATCCATATTGTCTACACTCCTCAGAATTACGTTTTAACCGGTAGAGCAATGTCTACATTAGATGAAAAAACAAACTTTCACTCTGATCGCTGCAGCACATCTGATACTGTCAACACATTGCAAATTCTAACCATTAAAAATTATTCATATCGAATTCAGCTGTAATCATAATTAAATGACCTATTCATAGATTTATATGGTAGATATTGTACACGTTGGAATTTCATTCCTACCGTTTCTGATTTGAAAACCGGCAAACATTTTATATTCATCTAATGTGGCCACTTTTAATTTATCTTTCGCACATTGTCTAATTCAGGAATTTTCCCTTCTGTAAATCAATTTAGATTTCGCCATATATCATTCTGTGCGTAGTTCTGTCGTGAACTGTACCGATGCGAAGCGAAGGCATTCTGGTAAATGGTTTTCCCGTGTTACTGATCCGCTAGGTGGGGATCAATACGCGTCTAAATTATGCCAACTCTTAGAACGCTGAGGTACTTAACATCGTTCTCTACATTTCTGTGAACACAAGGGACCTTAGAGGACAGATATTAACGAGCAGTGCTGGTACAGTCCATTGTGAAAATAATAAAGCTGATAAACCAGAATAACGCAGGCTAAGATATTATTTACATTTTCAAAAATCAATAAAATCGATTAACAAGCAACAAATAAATTTAAACCGTAATACAGCTGGCGCAAAATTAATTAGGAGACTAATGTAGATAATTAACTTAAGCATCATTATTAATTTAGTATATACTGTATATCTGAACATAATAAAACCTGTTTCATGTAGAATTCATAAAATTTCAAAATAATTATGAACAGTATTTACAAAAATATCTGATTTGCGGTACTCTCTAATGCAATCTTTGCGCTTAATGAGACTTAGAATGCACTTAGGCATGGAATCAATCAAAGCATTCACATTGTTTTGAATGTCAGCTGGCTCCGATTCTAAGTTTTCATCAGTTCACTTATCATATCGTTTTTTGATCCGAAGTTAATGGACTTAAACGTAGATTTCCTAATACCCTTGTCTGTGGGTTTCAAATCTGGCGAATTACCAGGCCAATCTAAAATATGAATGCTATATTCATGAGAGTACTGTAAATCGATTTTTGCAGTGTGGCACGGTGCCTTAAACTGCATGAATAGGCCACTTCAATTGGGATACCAATGCAGCATCTGGGGAGCCATGCGAGTCCGAAGAAGATGGTTGTACTGTTCTTCACACCCATGCATGCGCGCTGTACCATTGTAGCTGATGATACTCCATGTAATAACTTTTGGGGATGACGTTGCTGGGGGCAGTTGATTCTGGTCGAGCTGGAGTTGTCCACATTCTTAATTAAATTCTACTCCGCATTAAATACGACAGATCATATCTACATTTAGCTAAATATATGTAATTTAACTTAGTGTCCCAAGTAATTATGAGCCAGCTGTATTTCCTGTTCGTTTTGGAGGGGGCACTCCTTATAAACATCTTCTCCCGGGTCTACTTTAGTTCTGAATTAACTATAAGAGAATGGTGGCTACCGTGTGAAGCGAAAAACATCCAGTGACAATAAGCAAAACTATTAAGCCAATTTTATCCCTTAATTTATTGATTAACCCCTAGAGGCACCAGTAAATAAGGTGAAATATCAGTGTTGTTAAGGTATAATGCATCCGTTTCTGTCAGATACATCGAAAGCACTTTATTATTTCGGAATCTGGAAAACTGATTTTATTAGACTGACAGTTTTTCAGGTAATTGCGCTGTACCACGCCCTAATGGCGCATGATCAGGTGGCTTTTGCAGCCATTTGACAGTTTAAGATTACTTATATAATTAAGCATTGGATTAAATATGAAATTAACGTAGAAAACATAGAGGAATTCAAAAATAATAACGCATAACGCAGGCTATTATACCAGGACTGAACGAGGAAACACCAAAACTTCTGAATCGTCCTTAACGAAAAATGGCTAAAAAGAACATGCGGAAAATATCTACGATGTTTCTAAATGAAAACGCTAACTCACTCACCTCTTCATTTTTCGGGTAGGACGTCACGCAGATGCTTGGTGGTGAGTCGGGCGATCGCTTTGGTAAACGCTGGAAGAGTTCCTCACTGAGGAAGGGCATAAAGGGGTGGATAAGACGGAAGCCCGCGTCGAAGCAAGTGTAGAGGATGTGGCGTACCATGTCCGCTTCAGGACTGGCAGCTTTGTTCTTTGTTATTGGTTTGCTATATTCCTAAGCAAAAGAGTGACCGGGTGGGAAAAGACAAACGATAAAGTTTGCCGTACTTTACAAAACAATTAAGATAAAATATCACAGTATATTTAACAAATTAACCTTTCGCATTAAATAATCAATGAAACCTCAGAAAAAGTGACAATAAATTTAAACAACAAGCTACATACATGTTTTAAAGTCTGTGTCGTGAAATAAATGAGAAATCAATGTTTTTGAGAATCAGAAATGGCCAGAAGGCTAAAAAATTGATTTGGGAAAAGTGGGAACCATTAAACATTCTGAGCTTCTTGAGTGCGTATATTTATACTCCAAACCGCCCCCATAGTCATTTTGGAAGAAAATGACAAAAATGGGCTTACCAAATAGACATCACACAGATCGTAGAGCCAAAAGTTGTAGACAGCTGTTGTCGCGCGGGGAAAGTCGTACTCGGCAAAGCCCAAACCACAGTTGGCCACAGCTTCGGAGAGCCGCGATAAGATCCACCGATTCAAGCCGGTCGCACTGGACAACTGCTTGGTGTCCGGGGGTGGCTGATACGACCCGGTTTCCGTTTCCAGGGCAAAGCGAAGTGCAAATCTGAAACAATTAATTTTCAGAATTACAGGAAAAAATAAAGCAAACAACAGGCGTACACTACTTTTCTCATTTCAAGTAGTGTACCGCCTCACGTAAAAATTGATATTTTCTGTTAACGGCTAGAGAGTGGAAAGGATTAAAGATATTACTTGCGATCATTGTTACTTGAAGTAAATATTGATTTTATTACAGCGTCTGCAACTCACTTTGTCGCCTGCCAGAGTTTGTTGCAGAACTGGCGGTAGCCGTGCACGCGGAGCACATCCAGATTGATATCGCGACCTTGGGTTGTGTAGGCGCAGAGGGCGAATCGCAGAGCATCTGTACCGCACCGAGGAATGCCCTTGGGAAAGTCCTTGGCCTGAGCGGACCGAGCACGTTCCAATTCCTTCTTGTCCAAATTCCCCAACTCAAGACCATTTTGTAATTCTGTGCAGAAATAGACAAACGGCAAATCAATACTTAAGTCTTTCTGCCTCTTCCGAGTTAATGTTTTCCTATGTTGAATTACATTTAATATAACTAGGTAATATTTTGCCTCTCTCAAACGGATTTTAAGCATAAATCATATAACTTTTCGTAATCCATTATTAGTCAACCAAATTAAAATACTAAGCATAGCAACCATGCGTAGACTAATTTAGTCCCGTGAGAACTGGAAAATATTATTATGTAATTTAGTTAATGTCTCACTGACAGATATAGCCACAAATATAACCAGATCAAAGTGAGAGAGGTGTGCACCAGCTGACAGACGGACTACCATGACAAGGTCCAACATGATTATTCTAGATAACTCTGCTAAAATATTTGGCCAGTAACCTATGTAAATCACAACCAAAAAGCAAGTCAATTCTCGTTTGTGTTCACTCATTCAAGGAAACGGTTTTGACCACATTTCAGTCTTTACACGAACACTTAAATAAGAATAAAGAAAGGCGGAATTTCTCTAAACATAAAGCATTCAGATTTTTGTCTACATGGAATACGAGAATAGATGATTTAGCAAGAAAGTTTTTAAAAACATCACTATTTACACCGAAACCAGTAGTAGCGTCTTTAAGAGGATAATACTATGTAACTTCCACAGCCCCATCGATATTCAGAGATGACAAACAAAATTGAGTAATTAAAACCAGCAATAACCGAAAAACAGTTAGGGCAATTAATTGAAAACATTCAGAAAAAAGATGGGACGTTATTATTCAGAGAACTGTTCGATGAGGGTTTCTGTCTTAATCAATAAAGACTCCTTGATCGAGAGATCCAAATTGTTCTTAGTCACACACTTGAATCGATATTGGGTTGCGCTTCGAGTACAATGAAAGTTAAAAAAGAAAAGTGAAAAACAGGGACAGACATGGTGGAAGAATGAGTAGAAACTTAATACTAAGAAAATGTGAAATATGAGAAAAAACAGGGAATCGGGAAGTAAAACGCACGAATAGTGTAGTTTCGAGTAAGGAGTCAGTTTGATAAATTGTGCAAGTACCGATTTTCAATGATAACTAGTGAAAATCTTGACGGAACCCAGTACTAAATGTATAATTGTATATCTATATTTGCATTTAGTTAGTAATACATGCTGTTATTATTATTATCTTTGTCCATTTATGCTCCTTTTACATTATTGTGACATCAATTGTTTGTAATGCATTATATATCTTGGCCAATAATGGGGATATAGACAAAAAATAACTTTTTCGATAGTCTATGAAGATGTCATTTAAACTAAAGGGTACTATCCTCGATAAGGAATTGATGAGAAGTCTGTCAGGTGCTGAATCGGTTGATCGGTTCCAACCGAGCAGCCTAAACCGAGCGGTTCATTGATTTTTTTAAATATTCATCAACTAGTTAGTCTAAATGTAGTACCGACTCAGATACATTTTAGGTGCTTTCGCCCTCCATTATCCCGGCC
>JAUYWV010126701.1:0-20095 GCA_032274565.1 Nematoplana nigrocapitula
GATGGGCTTGATTTCATCTCCTGTCGAAACTCGATGAACTGACGTTTGATGGTATCACATTTGTCCTCTTCCACCCAATGTGAGTCATTCAGTGATTTCAACATTGACGTCATATCTGACGGACATCTGGCCACACTAGAAGTGCTCTCCGTGCAAACTGCCGATTTTCTGCCCATCGATGGCAGCTACGTAAAGATGCGTTGCTTAGCGAACCAAAGAGAGAGTAAATAATACGGTGTGATGAGGTCCTGAGATGGCTCGCTGCAGGAGAGACAAGAAAAGCATGGTCGGACTCTCTTCAGTGGGTGCCGAAAGCTGCTTGGTTCGGCCCAACTAGAGCGGCGCTCACGCTTGTTCTAGGTAGACAAGAACACTGAAGTACAACGTAAAACTGCAACCAGCCACTTCTTCTATGGGAGGCGTCAATAGTGTTCGGGCTCATTCCACAAGTCGTCCGATGTCACATAAGCTGGTACGTCGGGAAGAGATTACGCCAGTGAGGGTCAGCGAACGAAAAGGGTGGAGAGGGCTCCCATCCTCGTGAGTAAATAGGATGCACGGATTGGGAGCCCCTTGGGCGGCTCTGTTGTGACAAGTTTTGTGTCTCCGCATATCTTTCCCGCGAGCCTAATCTGGGTGAGCCATACAAGTCAGTATGGTACGCGTTCCAGAGGGGAAGTTGCCTCTGAGTGCGGTCGTTCATGGTTCACAATGGGTCTGGACGGTGCGATATAACCAAATTACCAGAAACACGGTCGATATGAAAGAGGTTCAATGAGAAAGTAGACAGTGGGGCAATGACGGAAGAGGCTGATGAGTTTGAACCGAGGAAGTTAAAATTCGAAGGAAGAGATCTGAGGAATCTGGCAGCTGACATGAGCACCCATTAAAGATTGTGTTATTGATGATAATATGTGTGAAAGGAGTGAAGCTTCCTCACAAGTAAGAACATTGCAATAATTGTCAGAAAATTCAAAGTGACTGGGAAGCGAATGAACAGAGCTAATCAGAGAGGCCGACATAATAATGAAGGACAGTCATTGGTGACAACCCCTCCCTCGCCGTCCTTGCTGACGGGAAGCGAGCACTGTCGTTCCTCAAGGGGATCGGGGTGCTGACGCGCCCTTCAGACCGGGAATAAGACAGACAGACAGTACTGTTATGAATATCGCACAACACATTTTAAAGGTCTAGAGAATGTTTTCATATTCTAAATTCATTAATTTTACTAAATAAATCAGCTACATTAACATCGTGTTTTTACTAACAAATAGTGAATAATTTAATATCCATCGGATGTTCTCCGCCAGTCATTTTCCGCTCTACTCATTAGCGCATGAGTCCGACCGACGCTGCACGCAGGAATCACGTAGCTTGCTTAATAATATAGATTAATACGGAATTCGACGGCGGCACCGCGTAGTGAATTAGGCCACTAATAATTCAAGCAAAGTATGGGCCCGAGTATTTTTCCTTGTTTTAACACACTTCCTCGGCTGTACCATATTGCTTTTGTTGTTGTATTTGCAGGAAGCCTTGACTACCTGCTGCCAAGCCTCACGCACTTCGGTCGAGAATAATTTCCAGCTGTACGGAGACGAAGAGCTGTTGGCGTACGCCAGTGAGCAGCCTCAGCCGCCGATACACAAGAGTACTGTCTTCAAGCGAACTAGTGCACCCCTGGATCATGAGGAGGAAGATGGGGAGGATGTGGAGAGCGAACCGGAGATGGGCGGACCTGGTGGGGGAGAGGGGACCTCATCCGAGGCTTCAGGCTTGTCCTCCAATTACAATTCAACCCCGGTAAGTTATGGATTGATTACCAGTAGTCAGTACAACTCAATGACGATTCACCTTTAGAAGTAGTTCTTTCGGCAATGTAGAAAACGGAAGGGTACTAGGGATATACCTTGTTGTCAGCGCACCGACCTCCCAGAGGGTATCTGAGCGGAAAATGGATTGGGGAAGAAAGAATAAAGATAGAAAAACAGGGAGGAAAGATAGTAAGAAAGAGAGGAGAGAGAAAGAAAATAGAGACAGATAGAAAAAGAGAGGGAAGTAGATAAAAATACCAGAGAGAGAGAGAGAGAGTGATCAACAGAGAGAAGGTATAGTAAAAAATAGATAAATGACAGAGAGATAGAGAAAGAGGAATGAAATAAAGAAATAACAAGAAAAAGAAGAAAGAATGAGAGAAAACAGCTAGGGAAAAGAGTAAACCATAGAGAAGGAAAGAGAAAAGGAGTGGAATGAAGCGGTTGAAAGAGTGAGGAATGAAAAGAGAGAGAGGAAAAATACATAAAGAAAGTGAAAAAAATAGAAGAAAGAGAGGGGGAAGATGAATGGGAGAAAGTAAAGAGAAGAGAGAGAAACCTTAGGAGATTCCAAAGAACGCAGCACTTTACCTGCTGGATCAGGGCACCCTACCACAAGATGGCGGCAGCATGGGAGCCTTAGTAGAATAGGTAGATACGTACTTTAACCGAAATGTTTTTCCACTTCCTTCCAGTCGCCCAAGCGGGAGAACGTGGAGAAAGAGATGGAGTTGAGCTATTCAGCTCAAATATTTCAGGCCAAGGTCAGAGAGCTGTGTGCCCCTGCGGAGATTCCGGATTTGATGGGGAAGATGGATATCTATGCTCGGCATCGCGTGATCGTGTTCTCTACGAACGAGGAAAGGCGCTTCGGATGCTCGGCCTGTGAGCATTCCTCTCGTCACGGCTTGTCCGACATCCGCAAACACATCCTGGGCAAGCATGCTCGTGTGAGTGGCAATGCGTGTTAGGTTGTTTGGTTAGCCAGGGACAGTTGCTCTCTGCCTGTCCATCAGGGAATTTCATGATTCAAATTCATAAATATTTCTTCATTAATATTCAGTGCTGGTGCAATTCTTGTAGGACCTTAAACTATCAAAAGTTAGCGGACTATGGAAGCCGAACTACAGACAGTGGGCGTGGTAGAGCGCAATTACCTAAAAACCTGCCAGTCTAATAAAATCATGGTTTCCTGCTTCCGAAATGATACACTATGCGCTCACGTCGCTGGTATTTCACCTTATTTACAGGCGCCTATAAGTATGTAGTCAACCTACTGGTTACTGGAGGTTGTTCGCTTCACACAATAGCCAACGCAAACCGAATTACATTATTCCCTTCAGAGATTCCAGACTACAGTAGAGCAGGCGGAAGACGTTCTTGAAGAGTGCTGCTCCTTCCAAAATGAAAAAGAAACATATGCGATGGTTTACAATTGTTTAAATAATTTAATCCCTTACCATACTATAATTTAATTGATTTTATTGTTTCTAATCGTCGCGAAGAAACCTCCTATTTGTAGAGGAAAGGCGTATCGCTGGTCAACGTCTCCAGTTTTTTAAATCCCAAAGAAGAACAATTCACACTCTGACTATTCCTTGACTGATTGTATACGTATTTTGCAAAATGTAAATTGAATGTTAGCCTGCGTTATTTTGGTTTTTCAGCGCTATTATTTTAAAAAAATGGACTGTACCGGCAGTGAATCAAATTTTCGGCTCTCTTCGATTGATGGTCTAGGAGGAGATAGCGATGGAGCAGCGTAAATGGGAGGTTTAACAGCTCTGCCAACAGAAGAACACGATGGCAATGGATACAACCAACTTCAAAGAAAAGTCGTCAGCTTTAGCCGTGGAGGCAACCTCTCCATTATAGTTGGGCAAAATCCTTAAAAATGCGTTTTAATAAAAATTGGCAAAGACATTGAAGCCCTGCCATAGCAGAACGATTAACAGAGATTTCAGTTTTTGAGAGTCCATTTCTACTTGTTGAAAACAGTATGTTTCTAAATAATCGCGTGTTCACATACAGTATGTACGAGGTGTGTTACAAAAGTTGCAGAAACTGGGTTCACAAAAATGAAACAAACTGCAAGTTTTCCCCTTCGACGTAATCCCCGTCGAGTCTAACGCACTTTTCTGTCCTCCTAAGCCAAGCCTCCGTGCACTCCTGAAAGGCTTCTTCTCCGCAGCTCCGTCGTCACGGTCTACTTGTTGGCTTCCACGTCTGGAAAATGGGCCCCCTTGAGCTTGGGGAAAATATCACTCGAAGTGGCACAAGAGATTCAAAAGATAGAGCAGCTCCGCGCAGAAGGCACTTTGGTCCAGTTCCAATGGGTCCCAACTCACTGCGGCATAGAGGGCAACGAAGAGCCAGTTGATCTGGCAAAGAAAGGAAGTATGGAGAACCAAGATCGAATTCCTTTAGGAGTAGAACCGGTAGTCAAAGCCGCGGCCAGGAGGAGAAGAGAGAGAGGAATGAAAACATTCAGTGTGGTATGTTAAGACCTTTGGGGACAGCCACAGGAAACTGAGTTCAAAGGGAGCAGAAAAGACAGCATCACCATCCATCAGCTCAGGACAGAAAAGGGCCACTCGTCAGGCAATGTCTATACAAGATAGGGAAAGCTGCCAGCCCCTTATGTGTAAACTGTGATGTGGCGTGGCGATCGCCGACTGACTGTTAGAATGATCGCAAGTGAGCTGGGCATCAATCGCGATAGCGACTGGAAGATTATCACCGAAGATCTGTGCGGAGATGGCGCCGAAGCTGCTGAAGGATGACCACAGAAGGGGCGGCGCATGCAGGTGTGTCAGGACATCCTCGAGCGTCTCGAAACCCAGCCAGATTTGCTTGAGAGAGTCTCACCAGTGATGCGTCATGGAGTTTTGAGCACGACCCGGAGACCAAGCTGAAGGGGTCATCAAGGGGACTAATTTTTCAGACGTGGCCGTGGCGACGGAGCTCATAGTCCTGGAACCTTTCTGACACACTTCGTATGCATTGCAACATACCTCCTTGCAGAGACAACCCTGTAATGAGATCTCATTTTGTGGGATATTTGTTTGTTCTGTTTTGATCGTTGTCCTTGTTTGGCTTTCAGGTGCCCGAACGGCTTAAGACCATAGCCATGAACTGTTCTAAGATGAACGAGAAAACTGTGTCGGATAGACCCGCTAAAGCGTGCAACCGAGGGGCGAGACCTCTGGCCGAGAAGACCAACATCCGCAGCGCATCGTCTCTCTTCTCCGGTCTCTCCATGGTGCCGCCGGCCTCCAATGGACTTCTGCATATGATCGGGAAGAACAACAACTTCCCCGCGACTGCGGATGACCCTGAAGACGGTAGCAGTTTAGAGGTAGGGCGTGTTACCCTATAGTGAGACTACACTGCCCGATTGTAGTGAAACAACTTTGTTGGAAGGAGGTGCTGTTATTCCCGGTTGAGGGGAGGCGCCAGTGCCCCGACTGCCGGAAGAGAGAGGGTGGAGGGGAAACAGAGGGAAGTAAGAAGAAAGAAAGGAGGGGAAACAGGTGTGAGAAAATAGAGAGAGGCGATAAAACAGAGGAGAAGAGAGAGAAACGAGGAGTGAGAAAATAAAGAGAGGAGATAGAAAAAAAGAGAGAGGGAGGGGGGAAAAGACTGGAGTGAGAAAAGAAGGAGAGAAAAGAGCGGGAGGGTAAAGTGAGAGAAGAAAGAGAGGAGTGAGAAAAGAGAGAATAGAGATGAATGAGAAAGAAAAGAGAGACATAAAGAAAGAGAGAGGAAGAAACAGAGGAATGAGAGAAAAAGGAGAGTCGAGATGTAAACAGAGAGGATTGAGAAAAGAAAGAGGAGAAGAAAAGAGAGGGAGGAGTGAGAAAAGATATAGAGGAGTAGAAAACAGAGAGGAGAGAGAGAAAAGAAATAGAGCAGTGAGAAAAGAAAGAGAGAGAGGGGTGAGAAAATAATAGAGGAGTGAGAAAAGAGAGAGAGGGGAGTGAAAAAAGAGAGAGAGAGGGGTGAGAAAAGAAATAGAGGAGTGAGAAAAGAGAGGAGAGAGAGAAAAGAAATAGAGCAGTGAGAAAAGAAAGAGAAGAGTGAGAAAAGAAAGAGAGGAGTGAGAAAAGAAAGAAAGGAAAGATTAGAGGAAAAAGAGTGGAAGGGACAAGAAGGCGGGAGATAAATGCGAGAATTTTATTCAGGTGGATATTCGCCTGAGCATGAATCTGGCAACCTTTCTTGCGTTAGTTCTATAAAAAAGGCAAATCAGCAGAGTTTATTTGAAGAAATAAGGCACAAAGAGTGTTGCCCGAATGCAAAACGAGAATTACAAGAGATCCTTGATAGAATAGTTCCATCAACTGACATGACTGAGGGATTTGCGAGTTGGTGCCACATCAGTATTGCAATATATGTGCAGGATGTAGTTTAGAACGAGAATACTTCATGAATAAATAATAGAATGATTGCGTCTTATTTCGCGAGATAATTTAGCTGAACTCATCAAACAGGAAGTCGCATTTCATCAGTTGAAAGACTGGGATGTTTGAAAGTATGTATATTCGTTTCGATACTCCTACAAAACTACTGAACCGAATTTTCTGAGAATGTGCACACACACACACACGCAGACAGACATCGATTAGGGGAGTAAATGGCTGCTTTTATTCAAACATCCGACGAATTTTTGAAAATATTCACGATTAATTACCCGCGTAATGTAAAGTAATGGGAAAATGAATGACATTGAGGAGCCTCCTATTTAAAATCAATGACCGACAAAAATTCCGCAACTGCTATCTTTTAGATTCTGTTTTCCTCTTTCAGTAGATATAAAATTGAACAAGCGTTGCATACTCGCAAAGTTTAACGTTACTAATAGAATTGTTTGCAAAATGTCATGTGCAATGGAAAAATATTGAAACTAAATCGTTTCTCAATGGAAATTCTTTGAATGATATAAAATTTCCGTAACTCACTCCTCCTCTTTCTGAAATAGCGTGCCTATGTCGCTGTTTTTTTCACTCTGTAAAGTGTACTTTTAGCCATGTAATGTCGTTTCTTGAGTTTTACATCTAATAGAGCATGTTTCTAGCTTTCGTGTGATACCAAATATTGCCGATGTTTCAGTTGGTCTGTGTGTCTGGACAAAACGTGTCATAAAATAGCCTGATAATATATCCAACTAGCAGAGGGTACCCGCGTTGCTGGGCAATATAATAGAGTCCCCCATTTTCGGGGGTGCCCTGCAACTTTTGTTTTATGAAATTTTCTCTGGACGACTTCCTTCTGCCTGAAACGGCCATTTCTCACCATTTTAGCCTCTTTGACCCCCTCCCCCCCATGTTACCCGCAGGGTTGAGGGGGTCACCCATGCAAAGTTTCGGGTCGCTGGCACCAACCGGCCGCCCACCCGGAACAAACAGAAAGACGACTTGACAAATATATAAGATGATTTGAACTACTGACCGGGCCAGATAGTATTGGGATGAACATGTGATACCGTCAGATATGAAATACTTAAATCAAATGACATTACTAACGGAAATAGCCAATCGGATTTCAGTCCTTTTGACGTTCTATAGCGGTCTACTGTATTTTCTCCAACTTCAGGAATCTGCTGTTGATGAGCGGATGATGAAGCGGCGACAATCCGAGGAGGCTTCAATTGCCGATCAATTCGACGGGCCAAAGTCGCCGATCAACTGCGAGATCGTGGTCCCGCTGGAATTCTGCGTCTACCAGATTAACCAGGGCCAATTCGAGTGCTCCCAGTGTGCGGCCACGTTCAGCTCGAGTGGTGCGAGCAAGGCCCATCTGGCCGAGGACCATATCGGGGTGTTTGAGATCCAGTGCCTGGTCTGTAGCAAAGTGTTTCGCACTCGCACAGTGGCCCGTCGCCATCTCAGATCGGAGCATGGGCTCTCCGACGACGACCAGCAGCAGTTGGGGAGTTCCCTGGTCAGTCTGGACAATTATCAGAACGCTCTCAAACAGATCGCGATTAAGCGTAAAAAGACCCACCATTGAAAGCGACAAACACACATACACGCACACACACCTACAGAAACTATGAACAAAAAGCAAACGTTGGGCAGTTTATTTTGTGTTTGTGTGCAGCCTTCTCTGACCAGCGGCTGCTACAACAAGGGGCATACATGTTGGTGTTTATGATGTATTGAGTAAGAGGCTGATCAGATTTACATGACTTCCATTACGATGTAAAAGTATGTCATCGGAGGCAAGGGAATTCAGCGAAAATTTGGCCATAAAAGCAAGAGCCTGAATAATGTAATCGTAAATATTTGGGCATAATTAATAACCAGGCCTATAGTGTAGTTATGAATTTAAATGTAATATTAAGTGAGTCTTTATTTATAGTATGGTACGATTAAATTTAAGATTTTTTATCATAAATATTTTTAATGACTATAGGACAGAAAACAACTTGTAAACGCAGTGTAAATGAATTAAAGTGTTCTAACTTCTTCTGTTATGTATTATGCGCTTCAGGAATACACACGTATTTACCAACCCAGCCTCTTACTGGCGACATCATAAAGCCACAGACCCTCTTCACTCACGAAAAAACAACAAACAAAAAAACTACAAAACATAAAAGTCACTAAAAACATCAGCAGTTTTGCGGCGTCATTGCCCTTTTTCTAGGACGATTTGATCGAGGGGATGTTTTATAGTTTCGGTTTTCTCTACTACTCTTTGCTAGATATTTGACTATGATTTCTTGCCTTTTGTATTGTCCTATGATGTTTGGGTCGGTCGGTCGGTTCCACTGTGTAATACATGATTTGTTCTGCGACACAGAAAACATACAGGGTGTCGAATGACCTGCGAAAATACAAAAATGAAAGCGTTTTAACAATTGTTATTTCTACAAAATAAATTAACCTGCTTAAAATCGTATGGCTGACTATTAAAAGTAAGTCTAAAGCTAAGTCATTATTTTATTTATTTCTGGCGTTGAGAATTTATAAAAAAATAACGTCATTCGTACTTTCCAAATTTTTAAACTGAACCAGGTACCATGAATGTAGCTAAAATATATACACATATTTCGTAAATGATGTTTTCCGTTTTATTTTTGTAGTTGAACATGAATTAAAATTTAAAAATGAAGTCCTCCGCTATCCTGTGAAAATATTGTGCAGAATCATTTGACACTCTGAAATGTCTCCCCACGTGCATGTATCGAAGTTATGGAATCTCAAATTCACCAAACAACACCTAAAATTCAATATTTTTGTTAAATCCAACACAATGATTGTGTTATTTTTTTAATTGAAAACATATTTTGTATTTTTATTGCCAACTGGTATAAATATATTCTAATTAATAAACGCTTTCGTTGTTTCTTTTTGCGTTATTTTCATAATTTAATTCCTGCGTTCTGCATTATAATTTGCAATTGCTCTCCTTTTTCTGCCTTCTTTTCGCCTTTGGTTCAATGCGTTTATGACCTAAAACTCTCGAAAGGCTGTAAAAGCAACCTGCTCATGCACCTATCGGGACGAGAGTGGCAGTCTAGGAAAGCCGAACTACAGGGCTTGGTAGAGCGCAATTACCTTAAATTCTACCAGTCTAATTAACTTAACGTTTCCTGATTCCCAAAATAGTAGAAACAGGTACATTATGCGCTAGACAAGAAATTAAGAGAGGAAAGTAGCTTAAGTTACCCTTCGGTTACTGGAGGTTGTTCCAATAGCCAACGCAGAGGGAATTGCATTCTCTACAGAGATTCCAGAACTACAGTAGACCCGGCAGAAGACGTTTTTGAAGGGTGCTCTCTTCAAAGCGAAAAAGAAATATATTCTGTTTAAGATTATTTTGAATCATTCGATCCCTTGTTAGAGCACTATATAATTTAATCTCTTTAGTCTCTAGGAAACTGCCCATTTGTAGATAAGAGGGTTAGCGCTGGGTAAGGTATCCAGTTTTAAAATGCCATAGAAGAACAAGAAATTATACGCATTTTCCAAAATGTAAATAAAATCCTAACCTGTCGTCAAACTACAGTAATTGTGTCACCGGCATACAGACTGTCTCTTTAACTGTATTATATTTTTAATAGAAAATGCCGGTGACACTACAACGGAATGAAGAACAAATATAAGTAATGCACTAAACTGAATGTCTTCCAACATAACTACTGATCGATACTCGAAAGTTCCACAGTTATGTGCCAGCGACAAAAGGGAAAGGTGTTTCAGAAAATTGAGAATTGTCAAGTCATACCTTCGCAATTCCATGACCCAAAAGTGACTGAATTGGTGCTATATTCATAACGATTTAGTTGACATGACAGAAATCGCAATTGAATTTGTTGGTCGGCATTTTCGGTAGATTCTAACTTGAACATTTTCCATTTACTCCTAAATGCCCTGAGGGTTTCGTTTGAATAGTAAAAAATTAAACTGGTGTCAGAATTATTAAAATGTCATAAAAATACGTATGAATTCATGCTTCAACAAGGATTGTATACTATAGGTTCTTGAATTCTAGCAGACGCATGGATCACCTACTTGCTTTACAGTAGTCAGATTGCTAACATTCACTTCTACGCATTCGGGCTGGCATTGTAATACCAGGAGGTTCCACGACGCATAATCCCCTCGATCGTTCATTTGCCCCTCCTAGAGAACGCCATTAATGAATAAGATAAATCTTCTAATATAGAAAACATGGCATGTAATTTTTTTCATTTCTGACGTGTCCATCTACAGTGTTGTGCGTTTTTAGTCAAATGTTTGGGTTGGGGGATTCTGTTTAATGACACTCCAAATGTCGATGGTTTGATGTCTAATATCGACCTATGCGATACTATGCTCTTATCTTCAATCCATCTCATTGATTTTTCGACATTTTGTTTCGGAACTGCCTGATCAGACACCTTCTGGGGCCTTCATTTTTTTAAAGATTTCGTGACTCACGTCAAATCTTTATCTGTATAATTTCAGTCTGCTTTCTTCTTATTCTCTCTCTCTCTCTCTTGCTTTCCTGTCCCCTCTCATCGTGACTCTCACTTTTTCTCCTCTATCCATCTCTCTCTCTCATTTTCCTCTTCCATCCCATTCCATATTCCTTACCTCTAATAATGAACTCTGCATCTCTCGGCCACCATCATCTCTTGCGTGGATGAGTGAATGGAATATCTCATCAGTGCTAGGTTGTTGTTGTTTTGTCTAAGCGGAAGGCGCAGAACGACGTACCGAGAGAAGGGTCAACTCGCCAATTTGGTTCACCAAGGCGCGCATGGGTTGAGAGCTACCAGGTCGAAACGAACCCCGCTCACTGCTGACTCTCTACTCTAGCTTCCCCCAGCGCGCTGTGCAAGTTTCAGCTGACAAAGCAACCCAGTTAGTTGGTTGATCTTGTCGGTGCTTTGTGTGCGCACCGCACCGAACGAAGGTTACATGGGGCGAATGCAATCACGTCCGGTGCTGGTGACTCGATTAGTGCTTGGCTGCACACACGCAAACCGCTGCTGCTGATGTCTTCTCCGACGGCAGCACCCTCTGCATGGTGCACTCTCCCTCGCAGGATGTGACGGTGCAGTGATGGTGGGTGGTAGTCGTCGAGGAGGAACTATACGTACCCCGCATGCGTCTTTGCTTGGCACACAGCAGCCCCACAAAGAGCTTGCACGCACACGCACGCACTGTATGTATAGTGCTTCTCTGTGGCAGACGGCCAGCTGTGAGAGGAAACGAAGGCAGGAACCTCCTCCACCACCTCGTGACACAACACATACTGGAGATGACTGGTGCTCCACCTTCCGCTGCACTGACGTCTCACTCGCATGCACTCACCAATCTCTGTTGTGGCGATGTGTACTAACGATGCACGTACAGTATTTCTCCTCCAACTGCACGCATCCTATACGATATAGCGCAGCGTACTGTGTTGAAGCGACGTGCGTGACAAGGAAATGTGGCCAGCTGCAGTTGTACTAGATGATTGTACTGTACTGTCGAGAGAGACAAAGAGAGGACGTCTATTTAAGAGAAAAATTTTGGTTTTCTAAGGTAAATTGTATTTATTGCGCGAAGGCCTTCCCACTCAGTCGGACAGTAGTGTAACCACGAGGATCTTGTACACACATCAATATCGATGTGCACTCTCTGAGAAGCTAGATTGAGAAGTTCTAGGTTCATACATCATAACAGAAATTGAAGCAGGCGACAGCATGTGACAGTTGAAAAACTAAAGTATAATTATTGGAAGAGAAAAAGTGACAGCTTTTGGTCTTGCGGTTACAATGGGGGAGAGGTGTTTGCGAAAGGATCGGAGAGGACGGAGGAGATTTGAATGGATGGATATAACATGACAAATTATTATTAGTAGTAGTAGTTTATTAGAATACATAATGCAGTTAACATTGTACAGTGAAATGTAAATTGGAGCCTCTTTCGAGATCATGCCGATCACCCACATTATTTAATTTACTTTATATAAAATATAACACAAAAATGGAGCGCGATCAAACAGTGCTATTACATAACATAATGGAACATCAGTTAGATTTCTAATTCCAATTTACAAATATTCCCAAATTTCGGTTATTCATAACAACACTTGCACGCGTAGCTGCAACAACGAGTCACTGGTGTGTAATTGTTTCTAAAATGTTTCCGTATACTTTCTTTAAACTTGGATCTATATGTATCAGATCTTTCATATGGTTTGGCAGAACAGTCCATAGTAGAGAAGCTTTTTCAGTTACTTTATTTTTATAACATATATAGTGCTATTGGCGAATTTTCGTTTACACTTTAACAAGCCAAATAAATAAATAAGCCGAGATAACTCACAGTGTGCAGCACATATAATTTATGGCGCGATTTGAAAAAATATTGGGCGCTTACGTTGTATTTCTAATGCTAATTGATGGTGAATTTATTATTATTAATTGACGTTCGATATTAATAAATTTCAGTGGTTAGATCAATGTTTGTGCATAGAAACGTATTTTAATATAGCGTTAATAATTTACGACGCTATTGTATATACCATTACCGTAATCTAATATGAAAAATGGAGTATCATAGTAATGATGAGCAAATTTAAAACTTCTGTTTAGAAAACCTCTCGAAATTTTTACATGAAATTAATATAATAGTGAACAACTTACGGTACTTGGTTTTGTCTCAATACTCTATTGCAGATAAATGTCCCACATCCTCAAACTATGGCAAAATGGTACATTTAGTTTATTTCTGCACATCATACTTTTTCTGATAAAAACCTAATATATTTTATACTTTTCTCAAAGTATACACCAAATAGTTTTAAAATATGGAGTACGAGTTTGTTTTTCGTTGTCAGAAAAAATACAAGTGTCTGAAAATCATGAAAAATCTATTTTTGAACTCTTACTTGTTGCGCCGGCAACTAACGCGACTAGCGAACGTTCATTCAGTACTCTGCGCCTGATAAATCAGTACGTACATGTATACGTTCAATCATGACAGAGGCTCGATTGAACAATTTGATGATCTACAGCATTTACAAGGACCACCGCGTGGTCAAACTTGCGGCCCTACGAAAAGTGGCCAACTACATACTTCATAACCGATCACGACAATAGGATGCATATGTTTGGCCTTTTTAAATAAAGGGTGATATATTGTCTAAAGTCGTTTTTTATCGTTGTCTTTTCAGATAGAAGGTGCGAAAGTACAGATATATACTTGAATGGTAAAATATTCATGCATATTCTAAAAAATATCATCTGAAAAAGTTGTTCGTCAATAGCTCCTCACCCCCCCCCCTCGCCAATCTCCAGCACCTTCCTACGCCCCTGTACAGCTATAGAAATTGAGGAAATTGCTGCGGTTTCACTATACAGTATTAACTAGGCTCCGTCTGCTATTAGAAGGTTGGCAACCATAAACACACGCCAATCTTCTTCTTATTATTATTCCCGGTCGGGTGGGCGCGTCAGCACCCCGGTCGGGTGGGCGCGCCAGCACCCCGATCTCCGTGAGGAAGCTTAGCACCCTGGCCTCGTCCGCCAGGATCCCGAGGGAAGGCTTGTCACCTAGACAGGAAAGACGGGCGAAATGGTGGGAGGGCCAGCTAACTCGGAGCAGTCGTCTCCAGAGCCACATTTCTGCGACTCAATCTTCTTTTCGTCTTTCAGTTTCATATAAAATAAAAAATTACTACATACATTAATTTTCAAGACGAACCTATGTGGTTCTGACGTTCTGGCTTCCCGTCTCATTATGTCGTTGCGCTCCTCTATGCTTTTATACTTATGTGCAATAATTATTGACCAATCACCCCACCCTGCATTGGCAATGTATTCCATTTTTTCTTTTCACCTCCAGATTCGTCCAGAGCTGGCCGCTTCGCCTCCGGCTTCTCGCAGAAGGGATCCAGACCTTCGCGATCCTCCGAGGTAGCGCCAAAGGAGAATGGGGATCCAGGCACCCGTCCCATTGTAAGCGGTTGTGAAACCCTGATCGAGGTGAACAAGGGCAGTACTGGTCTGGGCATTTCTGTGGTCGGCGGAGCTGATACATTCCTTGTGAGTGATCGTCCTCCAACAGACTCTAGTAGAAGTATATAATTGTTTTATTGTCTCTTCCCTGTTGTCTGATACTGCATATAGTTGAAGTTTTTTTAATTACAATTAAATGTTCATTGAAACGAGTTTTATTTTAAGTAACTTAACACTGATAATGTTCTGATTATATCTTACGGAAAGTGTCTTTGGACATAGTTCCGCGTTCTTGTGGTCTTGTGTAAAGAGTATGTGTAATGCGCTTAGTACAAAGATTTCATGATGACACATGAAGCAAACCTTTATGAAAAAACACTCATGAAGTTTCCCAAAAATCTGTATACAGCTCCGGAATTATTATATGGGTCGGAATATTTTCAACTAATGCTATCACTTTATTCTTTCCCCCCAAATACCGTATCTGGTCAAAGTTTCGGAATATAGAGGAGAATTTTGCAATTCCTGATATCCGTCGATTTAATACAGGCGCAAGTGACCAACATGAACTGGATTCTGAAGTCCCGTAGAATGGACACCTCGTAGTTCGGATCTTTCAGCTAAATGGTCTTTGCAGTTTGGCGAATTGTAAAAGTAGATGGTATTTGTGGAGAATATTTGAATATTTTGAAAAGAAGTGAACATGAAATCACTCGACAATATACCGAGGATTTCTATTATATTTGCATGTTTAAACATCAACTTATACTACACTACTGTAGCCTTTCATTGTTTTAAATATATTATGGTTTACATATTTCGACTTTAACCTCTGACTCACCTGCTGTCAAGTCAAGATTAAGTATAATATAGTTAAATGATTAAAAAGTCTTAGGAGATGGTTCACTTTAATTTGAAACTCGCTCACACCAACGACAAAATACTATAGATCTTTATAATGAATTGACAATTTTTAAACAATGTTTTTAATTGAATTGTGAGAATCTGTAGTAGCCACTATTTTATTAATTCTATATGTTTAGATTTTCCTCGGAGTTATTGGGCAAGTTTAGTATTAAATCACAATTTAAAAAAATATAAACGTTTCTTTATTTAAAACATTTTTGAAAAACAATACTCTTCGACTGTAGAACTACTGTCCTTATTACAGCACCTATGATTTGGCAAAACAGGCTTTGTGTAATAAATTAGAATTATGCTGAAGATAAAAGAAGCGTCCGGAAAGACTGTTTAGTTTATTCGTAAACAATACCATCTGCTAATGTGTCTCCAGCAACTAAGATTTTTTCCATCATTTTATAATGCCATAAATTATCTCAACGGAATTCACAGATCAGCCGAGATGCGCTGGTATATATTGTAAACTACGGCCTGATGATCGGGTTGACTAATTTAAAGTTAACGTCACCAGTCGAGACGGTAGTAGATGATAGTAACTTCTTTCCGCCCGAACCGGCAGAAAACCATTTTTTGTTTGCTTTTTTTTCAGTTGTCTTCACTAGTCGTGATAAACCTAAATGTAAAGTTGAAATCTATAATGGTTTAAAATAACTCCACAAAGTTGACTTCGAGAGAAGTGTGCAATTTTGAGAATAATTCAGCGTTTGTTTCAAGTACAGAGATGGTATGGTGACATTTGAAGCAAACATTTATGAAGAAACCTCTCACAAAGTTTTCCGAATATTCTCAGATAATATATTATCACTCTATTATTTTTTCGCAGATACCGTAATAGGTCAAAGTTACAGTATCTGAATATGCTTGAGAATTACGTATTCCCTGAGATCCGTCGATTTAATAGAGGCGCAGATGATCAACATGAACTCTGATGACAACAATATTCAAAATGCGATAAATTTGCATTTTGAAATTGAAAATATCTTATTGAGGGTATAATATAATAATGTACTTTTAATGCAGAATTAATGAAGCCTTGGTGAAAACATACAAACACAACAAGTATACATGTGCATAGGTGCAGATGGGTAGGCAGGAGTAAAGCGAAACATACGGCATATACTGTAGAGCGGTCAGACAAAAAGGAATCAGTTAGATACAAATTGCTACATGGTATCGTTAGGTAACGTGTTGATGTGGAAATTGATTGCCTCCTGGTGGGAGAACAAAATTCAACGCTGTACTTTTCACTGAAAATGTGCGTCGTAGAAAAATGGTTATGTCGTTTTGGGGTCAGTGAATAGAAATTTGGACAGTGAGACAATGCGTCTGAAGATACGCGTGAGGTTTTGTGAGAAGGTTTGCTGGTCCAGCTAGCTACCAAGGCCTGGCACGCATATCCCATCGTAGGACGGACGAGGTCAACATAGATGGAGAAGAGCAGATTGGTCTTAGAATTTCTAGCGCATATATGTTCTAACTGCACCGTTTCACAAGTAGACTTATGCGATAATCCCATTTGAGAACACTTCTAATGTGGAGTGCTAGAAGTATAAGGCCCCAACCAGTTCCACCTTGAGAATTTCTATTGTGGTGTCATAGAAGTTTGAGGCTCCCGACCTTTTTCATCCCGAGAATTTTTTTTCTATAGTGCTAGAAGTTCTGAGACTCCCAACCTTTTCCACCTTCAGAATTTCTATTCTAGAGTGCTAGAAGTTTGAGGCCCCAACATTTACACCCCGAGAATTTTTATTCTAGAGTGCTAGAAGTTTGAGGGTCCCAACCTTTTTCACCTCTAGAATTTTTCTATTCTAGAGTGCTAGAAGTTGGAGGCTCCCAACCTTTTTCACCTCTAGAATTTCTATTCTGGAGTGCTATAAGTTGGAGGCTCCCAAACCTTTTCGCCCCGGGAAGTTATGCGGACTCTGTTGCTACAGCCTCTGGGATTTTTGGATTATCATTAGCTTACTTTTGTTTATATTCAGACAGATGCATTTTGGGGTTCATAACTTCGTGGTTTTTAAGTCTATATTAAAATTATCAAAGAGGGTGCTTGTACTTAATCGTTTGTAAAGATGCATCTGAAGACAGAACAAATAATATACGGAGATTTCAGATTTCTAATTGAACGGCACTATTAATTAATCTGTCGCTCAAATAATAACTACCACATACACAATCTACTACTAAAATGCATTTAAAGTAGTATAGATATATTCTGGAACATTATCTTGATTCCGATATAATTATATATTCAACGTTGTTTTTCTATTAGGGTTCGGTAGTCATCCACGAAGTCTACGAGAGCGGGGCAGCGGCGCGTGACGGTCGATTGTGGGCCGGAGATCTCATTCTCGAAGTCAACGGATTCAGCCTCATCTCGGCGAGCCACGACGAGGCCCTGGCGTCTTTGCGTGTGCCGACACAAAATGTCACCCTGCGCGTGTGGCGTGACGAACACCCACTACGAGAAGAGGATCTATATCAGACGGTCAAGGTCGAACTGGTCAAGAAACCCAGCAAAGGACTGGGCATCAGCATTGTCGGAAGAAGCGGCGGCGACTCTGGAGTTTTTATTGGTGATTTGGTACGAGATCGCTGTTCAAACCGTTTTTTTTTAAAAAACTGGTTAATCAACATTGGAACGAAAATATATGCGAAAGGATACAAATAAATAGTGGATCCGCAGTTTGCTGGAATTACTGACCTAATGTTCTGCGTTGTGTCGTTTATAACTTACTTATTGGTCATGCACCACGTTTGGTGGACAATGATTTAATCTCAGAAATACGTCTGCACGTTTGTTGATCTACAGATGTTTTATGTTTCTTACGTAATCGTCACTTCGTGTAAGCGTTTAGAAGACGTCTACATTTTCTAATTGTTCTCAATAGGATGTTATTTTTAATATATTATTAAGACGGCAAAGATCAGTGTAGGATGGTTTTCCTTTAATTATACTACGATACATTTTAACTGGAGTATAAATTATAAATTTCCATCCTTGTATAAAGGTCGTACATAGAAGATTTTAAAATATAACGATTGATTTGGTCAACTTTGTTCCACATTGTCTCTTCCATTGAGTCCGTGATTAGATCTGCCTTCTGAGGATCATGGCCTAGTCCCTCCTTTTGCAAAATTTTCATCACGTTCTCCAAACAATTTCCAATCGGTAAAAATATTGCGTCTTTCAAGAAGTGATATTCTCTTCCATGCGCTTGGCAGTGGGCCTGTATCATTAAATGAATTCCATAACGGACTTTGCCCAATATTTTGACTTATCCGGCTTTCGGACTTCCGATACAAAAAACGGCAACTATCTGTTCAGATCGTCGATACACCATTGTTATTATTATTATTATTATGTATATTTAGCCACAATATCTGTACCAAGTACAATCAAAGTGTTCAATTGACTTTGTTGGCACCTTTGACGTACTAAGACGTAATTTCTTGATATTTTTCTTTCTTGAAATCGCTGATAAGTCTTCGTACATATGCAATCTTCTTAGATGTATTGGTCGAAAACGTTTTGGAAGTAAGGTATTGAATATCTTTTGATTGACACATCTTCAAACAGATAATCACCTGAATCGGTATCCTCCATTAAAGCAATGTCCCTTGAAATAATCTCTAATAAATCGTCCATAACGTCTGCCATGATTAGTATAAATTGTGCCTCGCTTAAAAACAACTACACTCTCTACAATTATGTCCAATATTAGAATGATTGATACTCATCAAACAAAAATCTATAATTACATCACGTTTACCTAACTGATCCATTTATCTGAATGTTAAATGGAGAAACGGAGTATAAATTAACAAACAAAAAACGTCCGACAAGTAATTTAAGCGTCTTTTCGTATATAAACAAATCAGATTTCCCTCATTTTTTAAGAAAAATTCAGATCTCTATTTAACAATTTGATAAGCGAAGAAAACGGATGACATCCTATACATAAACTACAGTCCTGCATCTAACAGCTGTTACACGTGAAAACTTCACGGTCGCATCAACTGCCATCATGACCCCAAAACTTACTCATTACTTCACCACCTTGACCAATCTGAATATGTATCGTTTACGGTCGTTAACCTATTTTAATCCAGTTTAAACTTTATACATAGTAAACATACCAACTGTAAATTACCTATCGAAAAGTAAACAAGCAGTAATGTTCTTGTCTGGAAAACTCTCGCAACAAAAGTCTTATAGATTTCCCATAACTTCCCAACACGCCGTGAACAATTGAATTATCGTGCAAAGCTCACTTTTATCTTTTCCTTTGGGGACGAAAAGCAGCTCTGTTCCCTAGCAGAACTCACGCCTCAGTAAACTCTCCACTCTCCCCAAGAGAAAGTTCACATAAAAAGGATGATAAGATGGCTCCTCGATAGATGGATAGATAGATCCCCCTTGTTCCTATCCCGTGGAGCCAAGAGATTTTTTCAATAGAGAAGGGGGTATTTCGTAAATCTCTAAAAATGAGTGTTATACCGGAGAGTACGGGAACCTAGAACAGTGGGGAACAGCCACTGCTCAGGTTTGCAAACTTGGGTCAAATCATTCACTGTCAAAAACAAAGAATACAAACGGTGGTAAATAAGATCGACTGCACACGTCGTATTCAGAGTAAAATGGACAACAAAAACAACAACACAGCACAAATTTGGATATTCCACCAAATAGGCAATATTTTATTCAGACAACGATTCTATGAAGGTGCTCCTCGGTTGTCATTTGGTGCAGCTCTGCAGTAGTTAATAGTGTGCCGTTTTATAGTGCCGTTGAGTATCACCAAAAACCATCACTGAGATGTGGTTGTTGTTGTTGTTGTCGTCGTCGTCGTCGTTACTCTTGGAGCCCTTTCCGTCGCCACCACTTCCAGTATTCCAGGCCAACCGCCGGTCT
>JAUYWV010126702.1:0-11388 GCA_032274565.1 Nematoplana nigrocapitula
GCCCCCGCAACTGTCGCAATTACCACTAGGCAACACGGTCCTGTTCTGCGTTCTGACCTCTGCAGTCTCTACCTGCCTCTCATGCCCACAACAGCTCGCGCACTGCCATTTCACATTCCGCTCCCTCCTGTAGCGACTAATACCGGAACACGACGCATGGGCCGACGCTTCGCACCCCTCGCACCTCATCCCCACCGTGCCAGAACGGATCGCACTCCCGCACACACTACACTTCGGTCTCACGGCAGCAGCGGATAGTACCTCCCCGGCTCTCACCTCGTTGTCTCCTGGTCCCGGATTCGTTTCGATGTCGCCAGCGCGTGTCAACAATCGCCAGAGGTACCGCGCTGGTTGGTATCTCTGGCTCCATAAAAACCCCGTACAGACGCATCTCGCAGTCGCTGATCCCGTGTTGCTTCCTTTCGCACCACCCGCATGGGGTGGTCCCACAGCACACCACGTGGAGGTAGGAAGCTGTGCTGCTGTTGTTGTTGTTCAGTCCGCCATGATATTCCAGCCACCTTTTAAGCTTGTCCATGAGTCTCAAGCGTCCCTCGGGAGTGACCAAATATCACTTAAGTTGTTGATATTCTTCTCTCTTCTTGCCAATTCCAAACAAAACCATTTCTGGAAAACATGCGCCTTATCTTTCTCTTCTCCTCCACATCTACGGCACAAATCTTCTACCTCCAAACCAATTATTTTTTTTGCAAACGTTTTGAGCTCCATCGAATGCCCGAATTCTAAAAACACAGTCCCTCTTCCTTCTTGAAGTGACTTTCACTTCCGTATTTCCTCCTACTTCTTTCGTGACTATACTTTAATTTTTCGTCCATTATCTTTACTCCAGCTTTCGTCACGTCGTATGACCTACCTCTCTTTTGTCGATTCTTCGGCAAGCTTGTCCGCTGCCTCATTCGCTATCACGCCATAATGACTCGGTACCCGCAGAAACTCAATAGATGTCTTTGGTCGCCGAGGCCCAGCAGTCGGGCAACTCCCCACGCCGTCTCCACAGGTCGACGAGGCCCACCGTCTCGCCAAAGATGGCAAGGCGGAGAGTCCGAAGAACAGGGACAAGAAAGAAGCAGATGAAAAAAGTCCTGCTGGCCTTCTCCGCAGGAAAGGCAAGAGGGAGAATTAGATTGACCAATACGGTTGAGGTGAGAGGCAAGGAGGGTGGAGTGCCCGTTGCAGCGAAGGCGCGAAAGCTCGCAACCGGAAGAACGGGGAAGTGTTTTCATCACGTCCTGGGGAAAACGCTTGTATTGTTGGTCCTTCCGTGGCTTATGCTCTCAATGCTTTATTTGCTGTCGGTTATTATACGTATACCTTTCTCCAGTCTGATTTTTCACCAACCTGTGGGAAAAAGGCACATTGTTGGTGTATGAACTAGGTATGCGTCATGCTTGCATCATAACACGTCCGCTGAGAATCTATAGCTTTCTTTCTTACCCAAATCTGGCGATCCTAACGTCGGGGCCGGCGGGGCCAGCATATTGCTGTACAGATTGACAGCGACCAAGAGGCAACAGAGAAGAATGGGCCCGACAATGGCACCTTCCAGTCCCAAACAATAGACACCTCCAGCGATCGCCAAACCAGTCATATACGGATGTCCGGCCCTGCACCCACCAATGCAGATAACGAGAACAGTGCAATAGTTATTTATAACTGAAACATTGGTCAACAGAGCTGATTATTATCAGCAGAATAACACTTGGATTCGGAAGTTCCGTGTAATTTTATTGCCGTCTCTGGATGTAAATATTGTTGTACAGAGTACAAGTTTGAGTACTCTATTTAATTCACGCGATAGCGAATTTAATAAATATTCCGCTAATAATAATACAAGTTCCAAAGAAGTTTTATTCAAAATTCTTTCATTTCTGTTTATAGGCACACTTGCATAGATGGAAATACAAGTATACAAATATCTGTTGTTTACCGGGCTGGTTTTAAGTCGGTCTAAACCACTGAGTGCCCATAAACTCAGGATTGGTGCGGCTGTTAGAAAATCAATTTCCAGGACGTTTAAAATAAAGATTATTTAGTTAAATGTATGGGTATAAAATAAACAACTGCATGTAAACTTAAAATGTTTCTAATTTATTCTCACTTACAGTATCCAATTTCACAACTTCTTTGTTACACTTAGCCGAAGTTCTCATTCTCAGCATGCGCTGCGCCTTATCCTCCGCCTGCTCAGCTAATTAATTAGCTTCCAACTCAAGTTTGCTTGCTTGTTTTTTTTTCACCTTTAGCTCAATATGCAGATCATAAACATTTCGCTTCTTGTTTTGTTTCTTTCAGACTCTTTTTCATCCTAATGGTAGCTCAGCAAGCCAGTTGCGCTTATTTCCCGTCATAATAACTACGCTTAACAAAAAATATATGTATAAAATGAATATAATAAATGAATCTTACATTAATAATTTTTATGTTAAATTATTCTGAAACTTTTGGATTTAGTAATACAAAATTACAAAAATAAAAGTTATAATAAAGCTATTTTTGGAGAGGACTGTCACAAAATTCAAAGGCCTATTCCAGCCCTGTGAATTGTATATTTCTTAACTCATATTTCCGGCTTCTTACAAAACGCATAATCTGTAGTTAATTTGTAATGATGTCTTTCGGTTTCGTTATACCCTTGTCAGCAGTCCACACCCGAATTTCTAGTAATGATATGAAAAGCACAGCGCAAAAATCAACATCGTCAAACAAAGTCCAGGTAGATTCAATGCCAATATGACACACTATCAAATCGTTGTTGGACAAGATGTCGTAAAATATATTCCTTCAATGTGGCATTTCTTATCGAATTGTTTGTTCGTGAATTAGTAGTCTTTCTCTCGATTAGGCCATAGTTTAATTTCGACATTCCCTTCCGCCTGTCCAGTCCTCATGCACAACTGTTGTTGTTGTTTCTTCACACCATTTCGAGCCGGAGCTTATATGCGTCAGCCAAAACAGACCGACGGATCTGTGCTTGGCCGGCACGGAAAGGGTGGTGTTGGCGCAACGATCTCCTTCAACTTGTTCATCCAGAGCGATAATCTCTCACTCCCATCGGGAGAGCATGGCTCCAGCTTCATCGCGGTGATCTCAGTCATCCGCGCGGCCCTGACCTGACCTGGGCGGTTAGGCACAGAGACATCTGCTGGTTCACCTCCATCAGAGTCCTCTCGGACACTCTTTCATCAAAATCCCTTCTAAAATCGAGGCCGTCCCTTCTTCTCACTTCCAACCTCTACTCTATCTGGTCCTCCCTCAAACACTTCGACGGTATGGGTGTAACGGTAAACCTTCAATGGATTTCGGGGCACTCATCTCTTCGGGGCAATGACAGTGCCGACTCCTTAGCCAAGACCGGCGCCACCTGCTTTCAACGCTCCAATCTCTTACTCTGCATCCTCCTCTTTCATCCACCACTCTCTGCTTTGCGCTGGCGGTCTACTCTTCGCAACAAACTTCTAGACCACCAAATTCCAAATACTTCTCCGGAAGAACTTCTCCTTCCCCGTTCTACCCGTTGCGAGCCTTCGCTGCAACGGGCCCTCCACCCTCCTTGAATCTTACCTCTACCGGATTGCTCAATCCGATTCCCCCTCTTGACCTTCCTGTGGAGAAGGCCAGCAGAACCTTTCTCATTTGCTTCTTTTCGGCTCTCAGCCTTGCCATCTTTGGCGAGACGGTGGGCCTCATCGACCTTTGGAAACGGCCGTGGGGAGTTGCCCGGTTAATGGGCCTCCTTGGGTAACAACAAGGAAGCGGATTGTGCGCTCCGCGGATAAACGCCGGGCTAACCGACTGGTGGGTCTGTTCGCCCGATTGTATAGGCTGGGAGATGGTCCCCATTCAAGTCCGCCGGACTGTGGTCGGGGCTTCCAAAGTTTGTTACTACAGCTATCCTAAAAGAGTAAAATGTGCTCAACTGCTCTTTAAGATCACATTACTTGCAGGTTGCAGATATATCCCATCCCGCGCCTGTAGGCACGGGCCAGGCGAGAGTGTCTCGTTGTTCTCTCTATGTCCGTCATCTTTTCTTCTTCCATCTAGTGTTAACGTCTTTCTTGCCTGATGGGTACGTTGTTTGGTTCATTTTTGTGGCACGTTTTGTGATTTGGTCCGCTGCTTCGTTTCCTTCTATGTCCACATGACTGGGAATTCACTGAAGCTTTTTTGATCGCTATCATTTCAGCTCTAAAACTTGAGCAGAATGCTCCGGGCGGATGTTGAACTTCGCCGCTACCTCTTTCCCGGTTGTTCTTCACCAACTGTTCCATCTCTCCAAATCAAAATGTCAGCCTTTCTCAGCTTGAGCTCGCTTATCCATATCTTAGAGTGGTTCAATAGCATTACCATTCGATAGGGTGATGCATTGATTGATTGTAGCATTAACAAGATAAAAGTTTGTACAGCTAGGAGATTTATACTACTATTATAGTAGTATACAATGAGGAGTTTATAAATTTGAGAAATGGCATGTACTGTTCTGGACAATAACCCCGAAACCCGTTCACTGGCGGACATCTAGTCGAACATGACATCATTTTCCATTGACCAGCTGTTCACTAGTATTTTCAATAAGAGCGCCTCACCCTTTAATCTCCGCGTAGATTGCGGTGTCGAGCAGATAGGTGGGCAGCAGGTGACAGATGAAGAGGACAACCGCCAGTCCAACCTCCTGGTGCACGAGAAGTAGCTCCATTACTCCCGGAACTGCCGCCCAATACGTGCCCAGGAAGGGAATAGCCCCGAAAATGCTGGCCAGCACTACGGAAAATGGAATAGAAAATATCAGCATGCTCACATCCTTATGAGCGTGAATAGGTTCGTGTGCATGATACGGATAATATTATATTAGGCTTATTCAAACTACTATATTTTTAACTTAATCATTCATCCATTAGAATAATAAAATTTGACAACAAAAAGCGTTTCTAGCATCTATCCTTATTCCGAATTCCATTTTTCACCCTCTTCTCGCATGGCTCTTTCTCACTGTGTCTCTCTCCTCTCACATACTTTTTTCAATCGCACTCTCTCTCTCTCCATCTCTCAGTTTTGCCTTCTCTACTCTTCGCCTTCTCACTATCGCACTCTTCTTCCCTCAATATAAAAAACAGTCATTTTTATCTTCCATCGGTTCTCTACCCCTCTCTCACATCTCTCTATAACTTTTCCCTCTTCAAACTTGTCCCCGCTCCTCTCTTCACTGATCTCTGATGGCACTCGGTAGGGTTCGCTCGAATGCTGCCTCTTACACTGCATTGGGCAATCGTATCACAACCACAAGTCAACTACTGTACTATAAAAATTGAAAAGTTAAATACTGAATTTTTTTGATGTGCAATTTTCACAGTAAATAATTCTACTACTAACAAACGTGATTAGTAGATAATTAGATCAAACACCTGAAAATTATAAAATGAAAAACATACCCGACGGAATCACGACTAGATTCACACCGAACAGTGTATGTGTAAGAGCCGTATAGAAGCCGTAGAAAACGGCCATCTTGGCCGTAGCAGCGAACACCCCGCTGATGGCCGCCTCAACAGCCCGATAGAATGACTTGATGGTCGGACTGGTGTCGGCGGCCGGGGTGAGCGACGTGACGAATTGGACCGGCAGATAGCGCTCGCCGCTGAACGCCAGAAGGTAGAACAAGGTGGTCAGAAAAATCAGCTGGAAAAAGGGGTTTGAGATGGGGTGAAAGTCAGGAAAAATTATTACAATATAAGAACCGACAAAATACTCATACTGAACACGTAAAAATATATAATGAATTCCTAAATAAAATTCGTTTTGAGATATGCTTCACGTCACATATGACGTCATTAGACAGAAATACACTTAGGTACATACATAATAAAGTACAAAAACTGATATATAAAATAAATAAACGGTATAGATCGAGTAAATACGTATGACAGAGCTGAGAAACATAATTCCGATTTTGGCAGATATTTAAGGCGAATTTCCGTACTTACTTACCATCTTCTGGGCAGCAATTCATCACTAACATATTTTATTTTAATTGTTTCCAAGTCATTAATTACAATTTTATAACAGACAAACTTCTGTACTCTGAACCTCCAGTTAATTTCGCCAAATATTTGCACTCCACGTGGAGCTAATTGCGCATACACACACACAGACAGGTACTACAGCGAGAAAGCGGACTACGGATCAATAAACCGCATACTTGAACACCGCTCCTCCGGGTCAACAACTTTTTTCTAAAAATAGCATCCACCATTGCTCTCACTGTGTACCGGAGAGAGAGAGGGGGGGTCTGTTATCGGATAAATACTAATTTCACCTTAGACAACAGACAAAGAAATAGGACAGATATGAAGCCGTGCAATCTGTAAATCTGTACACAAATTGTAGATCTGTGAACTGAATAAAAAGAAGAGCTCGTCCAAAACATAACTAATCGTATTCCATCTTGTCATCCAACTGCCCTGTTGTTCTTCTGCTGCCAATGCAAAATAAGGACCACCACGGTGTCATAATTCGGTTTTTGTTTAAGTACACGATTCAAATGTTGTAAATGTTCTGCAAGTACTATACAACGAACACCTTTTTAAAACAAGTCATAAAATTGATTAATTTTTATATAACAGTGTGTGTGTGTGTCGTGTGTCTGTTGAAGTGAGGATTGGGTTCTTCAGAAAACCTACTATAATCAACCTATACAACTCATAATATAACAAGTAGATAGCATTGAGAATAAGTTATTAAATAAATCGGCGGCTCAAAAACACTGTTTCTACATTAAAAATTAAAAAATCTACTAGTATGGTGGTAGAAGAACGCGCAATAAAAAACTCACTGAGCTGACGATGAAATTGAGCACGACTGTCCCGCCGCCGAGTACGATGGAGAGGACTGTGGTGATGAGGGAGAGGCAGAGGTTGAGGTTGCTCTTCAGAAGCACCCAGACAGATTCGAGAACGGTAGCCAGTATGCCCAGATTCTCCTTGACAAAGGTGATCACCTGGTTGATGTCGAGCAGGTCGAATGTGGTCAGGGTGTCCCAGAGGGAGGTCATGGTCAAGGGCAGGGAGGAGAGGGAGTGCTGACGGAGAAGGAGGCCCGGAGAACTGCCCAGACCGGCGTCTGTGGCTGAGGCATTCGTATCGTTCTGGAAATTGGGTGGATCAGAGGAGAGGTGGGTGGAAATTCCACACATTTGCAGGCCTCAACGAGAATGATACAGTCTCGCCCATAGTGAATCTCTTTGACAGCAAACGAGGGGCAAATCGGCAGGCTTTAGTTACTCATACCATTCTAACAGACAATACAACTTAAGTTGGTTATAACACGAAGTACTGAATGAATCACGCTTGTTTGAAAGTAATTTCTCCGAATTAGCATAAGTAAGGAGGAAGTCCTACAGGTTAGCGTGAGGTGAGCGACCAAGTTGTTTGCAGGCTAATGATTCGTTTTTATGCTTTGTATAAAATAATCCACCCAGTAAGTATATAAGGAATATGAACGATTCTAAAGATGGCTAAGATAATGAATCGATATTTAATTTACAGATTGACAGTAGAACAAACCAGAATAACATAGCAAATGTTATACACATGCTGAGTGGCTCGGCTCTAGCCTCTCTCCATATGGGGTGGAGATACACAGATTAGGTCACGGACATGTGTAGATAGTCAGAGATTAGGTTGACGAGAGAAGTGGAGGAGGTGTGTTTGTATGTCAGAGATAGAAATAAGGGGAGAGTAGGATAGCTAGAAAATGTCAGCATCCTGTTAAGCAGTTGCCAATTTATCTCCCAAAAAATGTCCATCAGAGCAGAAGATGGGATCATAAACGAGGACTGGTGGGTTTGGCCTCCCAGTTGGACTACACTCCAGAGATTATTTATATGAGTGGAATGAACGGCTCATTATCATTTATCAACCGGCAATTGGTATTTGGTAATGTAAACATCAAAAAATGTGTTGTCTAAATGAATATCATTTGGAAGATGTGCATGACCAACCGCCTAGAATATAAGGTTAGAGATTGCGTATATCCTAGATTGTACGGCATGCTCGGGCAACGAACACTAGTTCGGGTTGATACACTCGGCACGTGATGGCGATCTATGAGGCGGTGGAGATAAGAGTGCGGAGCCCATCTCCCAAAGTATTTCTAACTAATAACGGTGCTTCCTTTTTCTAAAATGCTATTGCTTTCTTATCTGATACACCTGTACCCACCTGCATTACATAAACATTTTTAGCTTGATAATGACTGTTGAACGGTCGACACAGGTTGTCAATTGTGTTTCTGCAATTACCAGTACATCAATTTTCAGTCAATTATATTCATTCCCTCCTTATCTGTTCTTGCTTACTGCTCTAACATTTTAGGTACCACTATTGACCAGATGAATCGATTCTTGGCTATATGTGGTGCTTTCACAGAATGACACGCATGCAAATCTCCTTTCGAGCCCGCGAGGTCCGCAGGGGTAGTTCTACTCAGTCCGTTAACGCTCTTCTCTTCTTTCTTTGCAGCTGCTATCCGCCAGTGCAGTTAATAAAAATCTCATCAGCGCAAAGATGTGCAAGATTGTATGTGAGATTCTATAAGGCCCTCGTAGTAAAAGACTGCAAAAGATAATATTATAGAAGCACTTGTAGGTGCTGCATACATTAGGAAAAGAGTTCACATGCGTTTGCACATTGACTTAGAGAAGAGTGAAAGAAGAAGGCTTTGGACTGAGGTTTGAGATCAATTTAGCAGACATTTGTCGATCTTCTAGAAATAGATGAAAACATTTTAATAATGTTATGTACGGTATACTCTATAACAAAGGTTTACAGATGAAGGTAAAAAAAGTCAAACACAGAGCTGAATATATTGTATAATTTCCGATTTTTAAAAGCATTTAAAATGTGATGATACATGGAATACAGTACCGTACCGTATAAAATTAATTATATAATATATGGAGATATTGTTTTAAGAACCGGGTATGGATTGCAGATGACAGCAGAACAAGGTTGATTGAGTAATACTGGCAGCCGGCAATCCATAGTATCATCTGGTACGGCGATTTACTCGACATTACAGTATATTCGGTTTCACAACGCTTTAATAGCCCTCCGGTCAGGTGACCTGATAATCTAATAACAATTAGAAATATACCTTACTTTGTTCAACTTAAGACTTTCACCGCAAGAAAGAAAGTGTGTCTCCTGAATTTAAAGGTCAAACTTAAAAGTTCCAATGTACAAAATCTATACTTTTCGTTGAAGATGGTAAACAAAACATGCAAATTAGACTGCTTATAGTCTGTAGTATAGAAATAAACTGGATTCATGTGATGCCCATGTGCATTTCGCCAGAACAAAAACACCACTACGATCCGAAAAAAACAGAGCAAACCAAGCCTGCTACATGTGAACTGAAGATCTCACCAAAAGCATGGGGTGCCGTCAGTAAACGCTAAATGTTAACAAAACTCCAACTGCGCAGTTGGCAGATCAAAGGTTTGCTCATTTTTTCAGAACTAATACACTTAAAACATTTATTGCAATTTTGCTCTCCGAGTGAACATACAAACTTCGATAAGGGCTAGAAAGTACACAGGCATCATGCGTACACACATACAAACAAGTTCAGTTTAACAAAGGGAGTACTAAGACTACGCCGGAATATTTGGTATACGTCGCAGAATGAATGCGTAATTACAAAAAATATATAGACCGCGCAGTTAGACAGTACAGGGAGAGATTTAGAAATCAGAGATAACTATTCTAGCACCCAGTAGTTCTTGTTCTGCTTGGTGTTTATCTGTGCTTTATTACTTCCTTTACTGATTGACATAACTTTGTTTTATCGTTGACAGACATTCCATTAAACTTTACAAACTTTCACAGCTGTTGTAACCTTTTTCTGTAAATCTTCGTGATGTATTATAATATCAGCAAATCTCAAGTTTGTGTAATGTTCTGTCAAAAACATGCAATAAATAGTAAAAATGAAAAGTATGCATGTAAAGACTATCCTTTTTAACTTAGTGTTCAGTTGAAAATGAGTTCAGGTAGAAAGGATCAGTAAGGCTTATTGCTATATGGAAATACGACTATGACAGGAACAGGAGAGAATCGACAGCGTGGGGCATGAAAAATACATGTGGTAGTTTGGTAGCATCAAGAAGGAAAGAATGGGGATCTCCATCAGTTACCACAGAAGGTGGACGCCGTGTCATGAGGAATAAGAAATCTGTATATTCAACAAAACGCGAGAATTTGTAAAATAGTACTCATCCAACACGTAAAATTGAATCAATGGAAATCAGTTATAAATAAACCAATGAAACAGTAATTTTCCAACAGCTGACAACTTTCAAAGTGGTTTACAAATTTGTGATTGGTGACACTATAATGACCAGAGAAAAATTCAGTATGCCAAATCATTTCAGTAACAATTTAGACAAAATGAGATGAAATTAAAATAATATTTCCTCACCTGAAATACAGAAAGATTGGTTTACTAATTTTATTAAAAGAATTTCGAAACTAAATTGCTATTATCGATTCCAGAAAGCTCTCTCTTGCCATTCACTTTTTAGCTGGTTTTAACTAATATAGCTTTCTCTACACAATTCAGACTTTTGCCGTTTCTTATTAATTGAGTTTTGCTGTTGCTGTTGATGCTATAGTAATTATTTTTTAATTCTGAGATCTTCTCGTATTCATCTTTTGCATTATTTGCGCCGGCTTACATAAAAAAGGAAACCAAAGAGATCGGAATAAGTACACTAGAGTAGACACGTTCATTAAAAATAAAGGATTTTCGTGTAATTTCATTGAATGGCCTTTCAGCCAATCAGATGCGACTATTTTCTGTTTTAAAAATAGCAGTAGAATTTAGTAGGCATCAAAGCTCTTTGGTAGGCATGTAGGTTAGTGATTAATTTTCCAATACAATGATAGAACATATTCTCGTTTCATTTTGTCTGCCTGTAGAGTTTATATTAACCGAAAATAAATATTAGCCCTATTCACTTTGTGCCTATCAAACACTTCCAAACCGAAATTACATGTTTTGGCGCGCGTGTCTGCTCTAGTTGATGTATTTAAACCTCTTTAATGGAAACCCATTGTAACGTAAAATATTTTCTTCATTTTTCTCGATAGTGAGACGCGAATCATATAAACTTTTAGCAGTATACTATCGACAACACATTCCAGGTAAACACGGACAGGACATTAAACACTCCGCAGCTATCTGGCTAGCAACACGGCACAAATATATCTACAGAAAAGCAATGACAATGTGTAAAAGGCATAATAGGTCAAACAACATCTCAGTAGTAACAAGAAGAGCGACCCGAGGCCAACCCCCCTCCCCCGGCAAGTC
>JAUYWV010126713.1:0-11387 GCA_032274565.1 Nematoplana nigrocapitula
TGGGTCATTTGTTTCTGAAGGTCTCTCATAGCTGCTTCTAAATAAACTGTAAATATCACTGGTGAAATACTGTCTCCTTGTGGTATACCTGTGTTGGTTAGAAAAGGTTCTGATTTTCTTCCTTCCCAGACTGATGTTATAGTTGGGTGTCTTCCAGTAGGGTTTCTATAAATTGAATTTCATCCTCATTTACTATTTCCTTAAGAGTGTTTGACAATTTTGTTCTGTTAACAGTATCAAAGGCCTGTGAGAAATCAATGCCCAAGATATGGTAGTCTTCTGTATGATGTGTCATTGCTGCTGCTATTCTCCATTTGTGCATGCATACCACATCTGCCGTAGATATTTCTTTTCTGAAACCACTTGGCTTGGGTGAAATGAACTCTTCAATCTTAGGTCTTATCCTAGTTAATGTGATAGTAGACAATAGCTTTCTGATAAGATTCAAAAGTGTAATTGGTCTTAGACTGTTAGTAGACCCCTTTGGTTTTCCCGGTTTCTGGAGTGTAATCAAAATACCTTTGCCAATACATTCTGGATCTGTACTTCTCCCTTCTACAATTGCATTTAATAGAATGGCAATTTCTCCTATAACATTATTTTCTGCATGTTTCAGCATTTCCGCTATTACCTCATCCTCCCCAGGTCTCATCTTATCAACCAGCTCTTTAACTGCCTAAGGATCATTGTAAAAGATAAGAAATATAATGTGTGATATATCGTTTCGCATTTCTATCCTAAAATAAATTCTTAATGTTAAAATGGGTTCAAACTATTGCTTTAATTGAAGTTCAGTTACTATATTATACTGCTTTCATGGGGGATAAAGTAAATGCTATAAACATTTTGAAACTATCCTCGACCATTTAATTGATTTTCAATAAACCTTTACTATTATTTTGTTTTAATCACTATTTTACCAAACTTGTTCGTTAAATTCATTTAATTATTGTTCTTATTCATTTATAGTTTCTTTTGTAAAATTAGAGACAAAATTATTTGTTCTAGGCAGTACGGAGTGTCAGTAATATTTCATATTGCTTGGCCTATAATTTTGGTACTGGTGTATATTTATTGGTACTGGCGTATTTTTGTACTTGGCGTTGGCGTAAAATTTGTTTTACAGTTTTTCGTATCTGGCGTAGAATTTGCACAGAATCCAGATTGGCGGCTCCCGGGCCGCGGGCGGACTAAATTTTTGGTTAGAAGTGACCCTGACCACATATTCACTTTTACATGAACTTATGCCCTCTTCATGGATTTACTTCATTTTTTGTACACATCATGAGTTTGACCTTAATTTTAAAATAAAATAAATTGACTAAATTTCTTTAATTAATTTTTTCAATTATTGAGTAGCATAGAAGAGAAGAAGAAGATCACATCTTGCAATGGAACTGTGACCAACTGAGAATGAAGATATGAGAGTTGAGAGAAGTACTGGAAGAACTCTAATTAGACATGGTGGTGATCCAAGAGACGAAACTCAGAAGGCGAAGGAGTATAGAAGTCAAAGGGTACAAATATTAGAGTGTATCTGAACAGTCACACTGGACAAACTATGATATCTTACTAGTATTTCTAAATGAATTTCAGTTTCCCACTTCGTCTCGACTCTGGCCTTCTCCATATTTCCCCCACTCTCACTTGACTTCTTTCCTAATTGACACAAAATCAGTAAAAACTGCAAAATCTGCTGCAAGTAGTCCCACACCTTTTCCAGTACGAAGCTCTCTCAGTCTTGACGTCACTGTATAGATTAGTCTGATCTTCCACCATATTGATTTTACGTCATCAAAATAATTTTCAGATTAATCGACTAAAAGCTAACAGAAACCATCAAGGGTACAGTTATATTTAATAAATGTCAGCGTTTAAGAAACAGCCGGTTTTTTCTGCATAATATTGTTTATTCTATCTGATTAATTTTAATTTATTTAGGTGGTGTATTGAATCCAATGCGCATGTCTACTCCAAGGCCTAAGAATGACAACGACCTTCAAAACTTGACCCAGGAGGAGCTCCGCGGCTATGTGATGTGTCTTCGCGATTCTCTTTGGGCGTCGCGTTTGGAGTGCGAAAAATTCAAGGCATTATGGAATTCGTCGCTTCGGGAATTGGAAAAGGTGAAGGCTAGCGAGAGAAAGAGGACCGAAGATTTCAACTTAGAATCTTTGAGAGACCAGATAACTGCTATCGAGAAAAGATTTTGTGACATGAAAGAAGACATGCGTCTGAGGGATCGGGAGCTTGACGATGTTAGTGTACAAACTTCTGTCAAGGATGCTAAAATATCAGAGCTGGAAGAAAAATTACAAAACCTTCCTTCTAAAGAAATCGATATTCAAACAACAACCTCTCTCACAGGTACTCCTTTCATAGGTAAGAATACTCGTACAAAACAGAACTGTGTAGGTCAGACCATGTGTACCGCTTGTGGAAAAATAGTATGTGCCTGCGTAGAAGAAGTTGGAGAAATGTTGGACAATTCTTCTGACCAGTCTACCAACGTTTCGTTTTCTAGAAAGAGTGCTCACGGTGTGACCTGGCAGTGCGGCGGGTGTAATTGGTTCTCATCGATACTGGAAACGTGCTGCGCTAATTGCAAACTGAAACCTATCTTCAGAGAGGACTCTACTTCCACCACAGACACTCCCCCATGCTCAACCACACCAATCCTCGTGCCTTTCGCAGAGCAGTGGCATGTTCGTTGCAGTCCCAGCGGGGCTTGGAATTGCCCGACTTGCTTACACTACAATTTCACTGGTAGTAAACAGTGTCACCGTTGCGGCATGCAGCCGTCCCATTTTGTTTCTTCCGATGGATTTCGAAAACGTAGATCAATTAAACCGTTTAAATAAACGGTAACACAGAAAATCCGATAAAAGTAAAATCACGTATTTTCAAAGATTTCGGTCAACTAAATGATAGCAAAATGATGACAATTATTTTTAATCAGGGAATACTTAAACCAATCGGTAAGTGAAACGAATCGCGCACCATAGTATGAGTGGTAAATTGAAAAATAAATTTGAGTTAATCTTTCCGAAAACCGTGTAATAACAACCATTAATTTTTATAGTAACAGTTAATACGTCTTATTAAAATAAAGCAAAATAACTTCTATTAGAGAGATGCATTGATCATTAACTGTTAAAATGGAACTGAAAATAATTAGTGAAAATATGATATACAATTTTTTGTTCTCATATTAAAAAATAATCATTAAACAAACATCAAACAAGTTATGCAATTCTAATCGTGTTCACTCCTTACAGAACACTTTTAAATAGAAAGAATATGTTCAAAATCACCTTAACTCATTTCAGCTTAATTTTTAATGAACATTAATCCTACCACTCAGAACCAGGTTAAATCCGCATTTCATGTCCCGATATTAGAGTAGTTCCTAAATTTTAGTATTCGAGTGCATTCGAATGCAATCAGGACTCCAACGAGTCTTACGGCAGCGATCAAAATGTAAAAAATGTGTTACAGAATCACCGGAAACAGCTTTTTAATGCGATTTCACTCCTTGTGCAGATATCTGTTGTTTTTACCTTTATTATTTTCTGTGATTTTTATTTCTGCTGATAAAACTATATCATAGATTTTATTGAGTCCCTATAATTGTAACAAATCGCACATCAAAGGTATGGACATATTTTGCCCAGTTTTAGATATTGATGTAATTCCAGTTAATCATATTGGCAGCAGTGGCGTTAACTTCTCAGTGTTCAATTATCTAGTTATTTATTGCGACAATGGTGAGAATCTGTCAACTTTGTGGAATGATTTTTCAGGAGATACAACTATAAGGCAGCCTCAACATTTTTGAAAAATGGAATCGTTTATATTACATTGGTGTACAATATTATCTCATTAATCACATGTCTTTGAATTTATTATAGTGCTGAAGATATTGAAAACTAAGATAATTTATGATATTCATTTGAAGTATCCAATAATGCATTCATTCATTGTAATTCCATTCGAAGACTGTTTGCTATAATAAATATATATACTGTAATTATATATTTGATTTACGATCCGATTAATTTTTGTTTAATATTTAAATAAAAAGAGGAGCTCAGCATCTACTTCTCATGAATAGGATTGTATTAGTCTCTTGACAGTGCGTATTCACTGTAGAACGTTTGAGATTTATGCAAGATGTGATTTCTGTAACTGAATCATTTTCTCTGTAACCTGTCCAGTGCAAAATTTTCACATATTGCTATTTGTTTTATTGTAATTTGTTTTGCTGTTTAAAATTACATATTCTCGAAATTAAACATTACTGACACGCGGTCGTGTGCGTTTTTATGATTAATCATATAATAAATAATAAAATAAAATGTGTTTTGATAAATGTTTGAGAAATGGGAATAGAAAATGGAAATGAGAGATAATTATAGAAAATAGGTACAAACTACTGTTGACCGAACGAATGTAGCACAATAACCAAGAACACGTGTCCATTGAACAGTGTAAGAAAGAGACGTGAATGAAAAGAATGAATTTTGTCTTCGACTTGAATTTGAAGCGATAACTTCGAGGCTTCCTTGAAGAGTTTGTGAGCTTGTTTCAGGCGTCGTTGATTAGGGTCTTCCAGACAATTGAAAGCGCAGTGATTTCCACATTACTGTGTGGGATCTGTCGACAGTTTGAAATTCGTACGCGATCGGATGTCTTGTGGATCCGACGTAGATAGAGGACACATAGTCAAGGTGACTGTATCGGGGCATTATGAAGCAAGACGAGTTGAGCTTTAGATAGAATAGGTTTCAGAGTTAGCAAAAGGTGAAGATTTTTACTTTCCTTTTTAATAGATTGCGTAATATGAGATGTATAATATGATATGATTCAATTTAGAATCCAAGTAGATTCCCAAGATTTTACGGGGCCTTCATCAAGTTTGACTGATATAAGAAGCATTCATTTGGTGTACCAATCAAACATCTTCATCCGGTTCGCCACTTTGATCATGATAAATTTCACGGTCATGTATATGATGATTCTTTACATTTTGTCGACCGTTTTTTTTTCTCTTCTGTCATTTAAATATACACCTGCGCATAAAACCTGCCACCACGGCTTTGAATCATTGCTTTATTGACGAAACTTCACTCTCTGGTTATAACCTAAGCAATTACTATACTAGACAGTAGACATAGCGTTGACTTAGGAAAATCAAGTCAACTTCATTACAAAGTTACCGTTCATTGGTCGATACTGTATCAGTTTCACTGCATGAAATTTGTTACATAACCGAATAAATGTCATTGTTGTCACTTTCCGTTATTCGCTGTGCTTTTTCTCTGGACGAGGAATTAGAATGCGAAAAATTGCTTATAGTTTTGTTTCACAAAAGGAAACGTCAATAGAGAGGCATTACGGTTGTATAGTGGTCCCGATTTAATCAATCGGAAAATGTCATGAAGAGAAAAGCACCAGCTGGATGTGGAGGTTCAACGAGATAATATTGGTCCTCATTGGAAGCTGCCGCATATATATGGCCTAGAGATGGCCACTATTGAGCTTTAATGAATGTAACCGGCAATACTGTCTCGATTTACATCATTTAATAAATTTAGTTTTACATTTTTCACGGGTTCCCACGGGTCAGGGGATTTAAGCACTCAGGGAATTGAGGAATGAAGCAAAATTTCAGGGAATTGATAAATATCTCTGCAGCCAGACAAAATTGTGTGGCTTACCTCAACAAGCAGGATGCGGATGCAAAAGCTACCAAGAAGGCAAATAAAAAGAAGGTTATTTTGGATGAGATCAGTGAGCTAAGGACAAAGAGAAATAACTAAGCTTCAATAAGATATTGATGGATTGTCAACGTCTGCTGATACTCTTGCATATATGATGCTGAAAGAACTGGTCAATTTAGAGAACTATTGATGATCAAATCGAATGCATTTCGTACTAAAAAAAGAAACAAAAACATCAGAATTGAAATCTCTAGATAAGTGCATCAAATTGAAAGAATGTGAGATGTATATGCAACATTTCATCGTGTTTTACGTTTTCTACATTTTATGTGTAGGTGTTTTATTATCTCTGTGAGATAAGTTTATTTAATAAATGTTATTATCTTCTACATCTATTTTTATGATGCTACTATTCAATAAATGCACTACAGCAAACTTTAATGTAATATTCTACTAATCTATCTATTTTCCAAATTTAATTGTACCAAAAAGTCAGAGAATTTGATCTTGGAAAAAGCGTGGGAACCCTGATTTCTGGAGTGCCAACTGTTTTGCCCGGAAAAGTTTTAAATTTAGTTATTAGACTGAAATGTTTTAAATTAAACAAATTTAAGTGGTTTGGAATTTTATGAAACTGTTTAAATGGTAGGTAATAAATTTAAGTTAGTTTTAATGAATTATTATTTGGAGCGTGCGTTGTGTTCTCAACAAGAATTGTAATTTCCTATGACTGATTATTTCTACATTACACACACATTGGCCGTTTTTCTTTCAAACCATTGCTGACGACATACAGATTACATTTTTCATTGGTCGTTTTTCTTTCAAACCATTGCTGACGACATCCAGATTACATTTTTCATTGGTCGTTTTTCTTTCAAACCATTGCTGACGACATCCAGATTACATTTTACATTGGTCGTTTTTCTTGCAAACCATTGCTGACGACATCCAGATTATATTTTTCATTGCCATCGCAAAGTCATAGGCCCTATTTAACATCTTTGGGACTCCTTTTCAGACTGAAGGAGTCCAGCTACCTTTTGTTGCTGGTGAGCTTTTATTGCATTTAAAGAGAATATTAAAATATTTCACCAAACCATCTGTAAAAGCTTAAATTTATTTTCACTATACAAAAAATCCTTTTAAATGAACAGCTTATGTTGACATTCGCACCGCTGCAAAGTCTGCTATTATCTCGATCTACCTCACTTCCGGAAATGCTAAATTTGTTAGCGACTTTGCTCACATTCTTCAATGTATATATATATATATATATATCAAACTTATTATCAACGCCACTCAAATATCGAATTGGCAGACTTTTCTGATGCTTATTGGACCCCGCAAGAATATGATCCTCATTACTAGAAATTTTCATTAACGCAGTTTGAGAAAATATGACGAACCATTTACAGTATCATCATCATCACCATTAAAAGCACTTTGATCAGAGCGTAGCCTCCCGGGTGGCTTGACGAAACCTGTCTCTTTGCATTGCCATCCTTCCGGCTGCTTCCATTGTTCCGAAGACGTCTGTGATAGTCTTAATTCCCACTCGCAACTAGGTCTCCCTCATCTCCTTTGTCCTGTTATGTGCGCTTCCATAATCCTCTTTTCCAGCCCGTCATGCCGCTTGATGTGACCAAATTAGGTGATTTTCTGTTTCTTCACGTACCGTAATAACCAATCAGTCTTTACTGACAGCTCATTTCTGATGTTCTCGTTTGTTCTTCGCTGGTTCCACGGCACTCGTTAATTGATCTTCATACGCGGTAACATTATGTTCTCAAACGCTGTTATCTTACTCTCATCCGCCTTTCGGAGCACCCTAGTCTCACATGCGTAAGCTGTTAATTGTCACAGGGAAGACGCACGCCCTCAGAAATCGCCTGTTCTGTCTCTTTGTCTTGATGGCCCCGCCATAGATTCTTCATGCTGCCATGCCCATTACTACACGTCTCGACATCGAATTTCTCTACTTTTGCTTCCGTCCCTTATTCTACGAGGGCTCTAAGATACGGAAAGTTGTCTATCTCCTCCAATGGTGATTGTCCTATGTATATATTCTATCGCCGTCAGTGACATTGTCCATCACTGACATTACCACAATTGGTCTTCTTAGGAGTCATTTTCAGGCCATGTAGCCATGGCTTCGTGTATTCATGACCTGGTCGAAATTGTTGAACTCTTCTTCTCTGGCGTTTGACAACAGTGCGGCATTATCCGCGTAGCGTAGATATCCTATTTGCTCCCCAATAACCTGAACAAGTTCAAAATTTTCTACCTGGTTGTCGATCATCACACTTCTAGCATTATGCTCTGTGTGTAGATATGTTGAGAAGCGCCGGGGACAGAACACAACCCTGCTTTACTCCCTTTTGAATAACAAACCATTCTGTTGTGCTACATTCGAGTCTATAACCGCAGATTGTTGATCACGCAATAGTGACTTTATGAGTTTAATCACGTGAGACAGGAATCCCATATTGAGCATCACTTACCAAAGCTTTTCATACCTGGCGTTATCAAAGGCCTTCGTGTAGTCCACGAAAAAAATAATTAACAGGTCTTGCTGCAGTTCATGGAATTTTTTCTTATTAAACTTTACAAGTTAAAGATGAGATCTCGCGTGCCTCGATTCTTCATATAGCCTGCCTGAGTGATGGAAATCTCATCTTTCAGCTTCTGCACCGTCCTCCCTAGAAGAATCTTTAGCATCACTTTACTTGCGTGACAAATTAGGGATATCGTTCTATAGTTGAATATCTCTTTTTTTGGTAGTGGGACAAACAGAGCTCTGCACCAGTTTAGAGGCTATTCTCCAGTCTTACAGATCTTTACACATAATTTGTCCATTCTCGTTACTGCAGCGTCTCCTCCGGCTAGTAGAAGCTCAGCTGGAATGCCGTCACTTCCTGGTGACTTGCCTCGCTTCAGAGCTTTCATCGCCTGCTCGACCTTTGTCTTTAATGGAAACAAGTCCCTGTCTTCGGTCTGTTCAAATCTTTCATCATTTGGAACAGCCGCTGCTTCAGGGTCGGCATATAGTTCATCACAGTATTCTTTCCATCGTCAGCTAATATATATGAGCTTATTCTGATAACGTCCTACCATCTTTGTCCTTTATGACATTCAATTTTGGTCTGAATTTCCGTGTCAACCAGTCCTGTGGAGTGTCTCAATGTGGTTACAATTTTGTAAAAGATGTTGCTTCTTATCCCTCTGGCACGCTCGTTGAATTTCAGCTGAAACTCTTCTGTATATTCTATGCTATTGTCACTTTCCTTCATTTTTCCGCTTTTCTTCAATAAGCAGTAGTGTTTCCCATGTCACCCGGCCAGGCCTTCCTTTTCTGTTTCTTCGTAGGAAGGTGTTTTATCGCAACCCCCGTTGTCGTCTCCTTAGTTTTTCACACAAATCGTTTGGTGTCATTTCTTCTGCCAACACGGCAAGTTTTTCAAAACGATTGGTCACATCTTCGACATAAGAACGTGTAAATTCTGTGACATCAAAGCGTATTATTTTCTGTGTCTGTTTAGGGATTTTGACTTTGCATCGAATGTTCATACAAACAGCTGATGATCCGTTCCGCAATCAGCTAAAGGCAACGTGCGCACGTTCCTCACAGATGTTTTCCTATTTCTCTGTATACAAGGATGTAATCCACAGAATATATATGAAAAGAAAATTCTCACTGCGAGACTGATCAGGCTATTTTACAATACATACAAAGAACTATTCCAAGCAACAATTTTTGCACAGCGTAGTGATTTTGTAACCTTTTGGTTCTCAAATTCGTTACCAAATACAGTCCTATTTTCGCAATTGTCCTCATGTTATGTGTGATGTTTCATATGGTAATTACCTAATGCTTCGGTTAAAAGGGATTTTCATATATCAACAAAGTGAAAACTTCTCAAAACTTCAGAGGTCGATGTACATGTATATGAAGATGTAATATTACAGATTCAAGCTGTTTTTTGTTACGTTTTAGTAATACGCTATCCTAATTGAATCCCGAATTAAATCAGTATAAGAGAGAGAGAGAGAGAAGATCAAATTCACAATATAATTCTTTTTATGAATCGGTTATCGGTTCAGTTATCTTATTGATGCAGTAAACCAATTATACTACAGTTTTTACACATTTTGATTACAATAAGCATTTTTACAACAAATATTTGGTTGTAATTTAATCTGGATTTGTTAGCGGTAATAATCGCGGGCACTATGTATATAGTGTATGCATGTTTATACTGCTGCAAATATTGTATAGTAATTCCTCTACATTGTTACATTAGCAAACTTCTCAATTATCTATTATTAGTAGTACTTTTGTATATATAATATAATATATTCAATCTTTTTCTAGCGACAAAAATAAAACTTAAAGCACATACCATACAATTATTGCAAAACTGTAGAAATGATAGTGCGGCTGTCCCTAAATGAAATACACAGTAATCAACGGGAAACATAGAGCTTAAAAAAACAGGTTTAAAGATAAATACAGAAAAATCGAAGATACTGTATTTAGTATATCAGCGAGGGGGAGAGAAAGATTTTGTCAAGGAATTTAAACATCTACAAAGCGTCATGTTGTTCATTCCCGGTTGGGAGGGCACGTCAGCGTCTCGACCTTCCTCAGGTATGACAGCACGGCCGGCCCGCTCTGTCCCAGGATGGCCAGCGATGACGGTCCAAGTCCCTGGAACCGCAGGCGAGCGACTGCATGGTTGGGGCAGTACAGGATGAAATATTGCGCGTCATGGGGAGCTCCCACGCAGTCGGGGCAGTTTGGTGAGCTCGCCCTCCCGATGCTGCGGTGGAGGTAGTCGCCGCTGTGTCATGGAATTCGCAGTGCCACCCGATCTCCATGATTTTTCTAAAGTCTTCGCTCTGTTTGATAGAGGATGTGTACGCATTTTCTGCCTTTCATCTTGCAGAACATCCATATTTCAACTTTTACTTCGAAAGCCAATCGGCTAAAGGGGCATATATAGTGTGTTCGCACATCTTGGGTATCTGCAGGTTTTGCAAACAATGCTAGTAATGTGTTCCTCCATATCGAGATGGATCAATATATTGATATTCATATTTATCAATATTATCTCCATTTGGTACAATGTCCACACTATCTTAATTAATTTTTAAAAAATCTCTTTTACTTTAGTCACCATTTTATTCTGCGAAGATCCGTTATTATCCCCTTCTGAAGTACAGTTTATCAAAGGACAAATGAAGTCAGCAAGTTGTATTTCACTTTATCGCGTACACGAAGTCTGCAATCTTAACTATGGCATCTTTGAATCTTTGAAATCCACCTAAGGCACAATCATAGTATCATAATTTCGACCTTTCTGAAAATTATTTTATACACATCCTCCTGCCGTTAAATTGGACAATAAACCAGGAATAAATTTAACTGTTCCAATCAGCAGAGTCCCTGATAATGATAAAGAATGGAATAACCGGTTACTCGGTTTTCATTTACTATGGTTAATCGACAATATTGCTGAAAATTCCTTTTTGACTGACTCGATACAGACTACAGTATATGTAAGTAGTGGTAAAAGCTACGCTTTACCCCAGCCTTGACCTACTTTCGTTGTTGCTAGGCAACCAGTTGAGAGATCAGTTACCATTGGCTACATAGATCAG
>JAUYWV010126724.1:0-11387 GCA_032274565.1 Nematoplana nigrocapitula
GAAGAGCTGTATGGGAAAGGAAATGTTGTTCGAGATGAAGATCTGTATGGGAAAGGAAATGTTGTTCGAGATGAAGAGCTGTGTGGGAAAGGAAAGAGAGGACGGGGGAGATTTGAATGTCGGAGCGATGACATGAGAAATTGAAGAGAAAGAATGAACAATGCTCTGATTAAAGGTTAAGGCACACTGAATTGAAATTATTTTTATGCGCAACGTTTAGAATCTGACGACGACACGATGGTGGAGAAATGCAGCATCGTTTTTCCCACGCGAAGTGATCTATCTATTATTCTCCTTTTATTTAATTTCGCATCAATCAAATGGGGCGTCTCACCCGCGCTTTGTCAGCCCCACTGATGTGCGTGTGTGGATTCTCTATGGATGCCATGGAGATCTCTGATCTGCCATTCACTCGCGCAATGCTGCTTGTTAATACTTCCTGTATCCCGGAGGGTGAAACCAACTCCTTTTGGGGCGACAGGCTTTTCCGGAATATTCGTAATATATTACTCCCAGGCATTGCGGTGCGTGGCGTAGGTATAGATTATTATCGATCCTAATAATTATTAACACTTGAATTGGAGTAGGATATAATGACCGTCGATCTGAAAGTATTTCACTCCATCATTTTTCATTATTATACAACTCGAGAGAATTCTCTGCGATCGCCAAAATATTCCTCCTCTTGAAAAAACTTTCACATTTTTTATTCTCCTCTACTCCCCTCTGTTTGCCAGCCCCTCTCTGTCTCCCAAAAGGGAAATGTTATTATATCGTTGGTAATTTATGCAGATGAATCGAAATTGGATTCCTCTGACGCGAAGATTAAATGAGATTCAGCAAAATATTGGAGCTAACCGACAAGATACATAATATACTTATAGAGTGTCTTAGAGATATTGCTGTTAGTAGATAATCGATGTCAGCTAATTCAATCCATCAAAATTAGATTTCGTTCACCCTGTTATTTTTTAGAAAAGAATACCTAGTTGTCTTCGGTTTTTGTATCAATAATTCCTTGATTTTCATTATCAAGGTTTCCCTGAAATCTGGCAGTAGTAAAAAATATTATACAGTTTGTACGCAAATAACAGGTTAACTACTGCAGCAGTGCTGGTACAGCCGGGTTGTGTTATATAACTCTGAGCGTTATTTTAGCAATTTCCTGTGTTATGCGTTATTATCGCATTTGGTCCAATGCTTGCTTGTACGACCTTAAATTGTCAAAAGGCAAGAAAAGCAGCCGGACAATTCACCCAAGAACTGCCAGTCCAATAAAATCAATGTTTCCTGATTCCGAAATAGCAAATCGCCTTTCATGTGGCCGACATAAACAGATACATCATGGGCTAACGACGCTGGTATTTCACCTTATTTACAGGCGCCTATAAGGGCGGAGTCAAGAAATTCAGAGAGAAAAGCGGCTTAAGTCACCTTCTGGTTTCTGGAGGTTGTTCTCTTCACATAGTGACCAACGCAAACCGAATAACATTCTCTTCAGAGATTCCAGAATAGTTTATAGATTTTTCGTAGAGTGCTTCCTCGAAAACAAAAAATAGGATTTGAAATTTAAAGTTATTTTGAATCATTAAGTCCCTTGTCACAGCACAATGTAAAATTTGATCGATTTTATTGATTTTTCGACGTCGAGAAAAACCTGCTCATTTGTAGAGGAAATGCGTATCTCTGACCAAAGTCTCTAGTTTTAAAATCCCAAAGGAAACCATATGACAACTTGACTGATTGCTTGTGTAGTTTACAAAATGTAAATCAGTGCTATTAATTTCGAAATGGGCTGTAGCAGCACTGCAAGAGGTTTCTCACTGTGAATTGTTTGCGCGTAAGAGCAGCTATTGTATATGTATAGTTTTTTTATAAACAACTATAACAGTCGCAAGCCGCACAATAAAATACATAGAAAGTGAACATTGATGCTTTTGAGACAAAGTTGATTAATTTTATTTTCGTAAAGACCGCTGTTCGGATTCAAATATTTATTAGAGCTTATTTGAAACTAGGAGAGTTACTTACCATAGTGGTTTGGATTAAATTCGATGAAGTAAAATCGATATTAGAATTGCTCTTAGTGGAATGAAATAAAGTATAGCAGGAGCTATTTTACTAATGAGAATTATATTCGGCAATCGATGCATCTATACTTGTCACTACGATGAAATCTATACTAAAACCGAAGCAGGATATTTCCTATATTTTTTCTATTAGAAAGTAAACGTTTTAGCTATGGCGCAGAATAAAAAAAGTATCACTTACACAGAATGTCATTTTGAAAACAGAACAGGTATACGTATATATTGAAGGCTTTAAATCGAAGTCTCGAAAGACTTCGCATACAATTTAGAACATTCAATAAGTAATTTTGTCACTATAAGTTTGTATTCCATAAGTTAGTTATTTTTTTATATAGCAGAATAGTAATTATTTAAAAAGTCAATACATTGTTTGAAATCGATTTTGGAACCTACATGCGTCCACTGAAATGGGGAAGTATTTCTGTCTGTATTTGTTATAGAAAAAATATTGAATAGGAGAGAGAGAGATAGGATTACCCATAGGAATTATAGCAAATATTTGACAGTAAAATGAATTATTAAACGAAAAGAAACTCTATAGTTAGAAATTAACTTCGCAAGACTTACATAACGCTATACTGTAAGTACTCATGGATTTGGAGAACCACTGAATATAATGTATATATATAGAGAAGTTTTAAAAGTTTTAAAAAATATATTTGTATTTCTATGCTTACAACCAAGTATTACATACTATATTGCTTTGTAATGAAAGAAAGAGAATACAATGGTCGCGATATATGAATTACGGATGTGGAGAAGAGTGCTACGAGTGTGCTCCTGCCAGGAGAAGAATTCAAATGCATGAATTAAGGATACTGTAGGAGTTTCAAAAGTGGAAGGTGAAGAACAGGAAATTGAGGAAGTGGGATCATTGGAAGAGAAAAGGTGACAGCTTAGTGTGCGGGCTACAGTGGAAGATGAGGTCAGAAATTGGGGTGAAGAAGTGAAGAATACGAGCAAGATGGTATATAAAATAAATGTTTTTGATTTTCGGGTCACTGTCTAAAATTTGTGATTTCTGAGTAAGTCTTTAGAAAATTACTCAAAGGCAGAAACTTTGCATTATTTCCGGAGAAGCTAAACTTTTGCTGATTATACATTTGGCTAATTTGGAAAGAAGTTCAATCAAATTAAAATGTGAAAATCAGACGCAAAATTGTCGGCATTTCAATTTCAGTAATTGCAGTCGGTTTTGCCGTCCGTAATTCTTCGGGGAATTAAGTCCAGACAGCGGTTGTTTTATAACTCATCTATATAGCCTTTTTGCTAGGAAGTCAACCTTGTGTTTTCAGCGAAAATTCAGCCGCTGATTGCTTTTGTTAGAAATTAGCTCTATATTTTATACGCCCTAACTGTCAATTGCTTCGAAACATTTGATCACTGCTTTTCGTTTTTTTGTTTTAAACCTATAATATAAATTTTTCCTATAAGAGATCTTGTATAGGTGGTCTTTGTTGTCCAATCCTGTGGATCATAGCTTCGGAGTTATAGGTTTCCCCGGAGCTACTGTATTTCTTGTTGGTGCGTATTGTCCCACTATTGATTTTTTTGACGGAAAACCATATCCTGTTACAAAGTGATATTGAGCCGCTTGGAGCAAACTTGACTGTTTATTTATTTCTGCGGTAACCATAGTGATTTATTGAATAGTACACCATTAGCAATGTAGCGGTTTACTTCCGTTTTCACATGTTTAGAGTTGACGTACATGGCTAATTAACGACTGATGCCCCCTTTTCCATGAAAAAGGCCATATGACTCGCTGATTTGAACTGATTGTCTAATTATAAAACTTTTCAACAGTGAAAGAGATGCGTAATATTGTTTAATTGTGAAAGTTTTTTTTCGTTTTGATGCCACGTTTACTGATGATTGAATAGAATCATATTTCCGTTTCTACTGCGTGACATCTTGGGCCAGACAGATGTACACCTCAATTGATGTTGCGAGTATCCCAGATGAACCCTGCCGATTATAGCAGGGAGAATATGGAAGAGTTACAGCGGAGAGCAACTTGGAAATAGTTTTAACATTCAGATGAAGCCGCAGGGTAAATACGGCCTGGCCTCACTGCAACATTAAAACGACAAGCCTTGATTATATAATTAATGGTATCAGAGTATACAAGTCAACTGAATAGATGATAAACATCGGATCCCGTCAGCCAGAACTGAGAAGAGCAAAAACAGAATTTAATTCTTCTGCGTTCATCGATAAGCAGTTTTGAGAACGGCGCAAATATCTTCTTCTTAACCAGTTCATATCTAGTTTCTATATTTTTGAAGATCTACTGTACTATAGTAATACATTTTTTATTTCGTACCGCCTAGTTGAAAAATTACGTCGACATAGAGATATGATTTAGCTATATATGTTATTTTGTCGTTTGGTCTTTATTTGAATTTTGATAAAATTGGATATAAATATAAGTTATACACTATTGTGCATTCCTTGTTTGTTTATTGGACAATTCCAGTTTTCGTAGAAAATTAAGATCATCAACGAATACAATAGCTAAACTGGACAACATGTGGAAGCAAGAAAAATAAAGCCGGAGACAAAGATCAAGCTGATGAGGGCAATGTTGAACAGTATCCTACTCTATATGCTGTGAAAGCTGGACTATTAACATCAAAGTCAGGAGGTCGATAGAAGCTTTCGAACAGAAGTGCTACCGTAGGTTGACTGGTATCTCATGGAGAGAGAGAAAATAAATAATGGCCAAGCACTGGAGATGATCAAAGAGCGGAGTAAGCAACCAGAAAGAATAATGTAATCAGTCATTAAAATGAAATTATCGTTTTGGGACATCAGGTCAGGCGAGAGACGGAATGAAAGACTCTGTGATGCAGGGAAATGCGAAGGAGGGCGCTACCAAGGCAGACCAATGCGGACAGAAGACTTGGCACCTTGTAGCAGATATAGGGATGGTTGGCGAAAAACTGTCAAGAATTGGGTGCACCTAACCGGCTACGGAGATATTGATTGATTGATAGTCAAATTCGAATGTATGTAATTGTTGTAGTAAAACTGTTGCGTCGGGAAGAAAACTATCTTTACTTCTGGCTTCGGGAGAACAAATACTGCATTATGCTATCGAGTGGTCCGAAACCTATACTAGCTCATTCGTGAGCGCCTGCGTCGTTTTTTCAATTTCTTTTTGATCAGCGTAACACAAGTCTACTTAAAATATTAGTGATTGAAATCTGGGAATTTTATAAGCTACTTTTTTAAATTATACGCACGTCAATTTTTAAGCTACAGAGTTCATTGATCTTCACAGCAGTCCCTCGCTAACTGATAATTTTCATTCACAGTTTTAACTTTTTAAAAGCGTTATGATGCCAAATCTTGCTGAGTATTTAACGGCATCGGTTTGGTTGAAATGAAGTACAGGCTTCAAGTTAGCTCTGTATATTAGAATTACAGTATTGGTGACTGTGTTTCGTCTGTGCTGTTTAATGTCGTGTGAGTGGAAGATAGCTGTGCCACGTGTTATATAATTATCAGCGCATACTTTGAATGCCTGTTACATACAACACACACACACCCAACATGATTGTTCAATGCCTTCCACAGTATGTAGTTCGCAAGAAAACGTCACGAGCGCTTTGCTGCATATAAATATATGAGGCAGTGGCGACAATGTGTCGAACTTCCTTCCGTATGATGCCGTATGACTCATTCAGTTGTTCGGCTTGGAAGGAGAAGTAGGATGTCGGATGCTGGCTATAAAATGCGTATCGATTCGCACACACTCGTGTTCTCGCCAGACTTGCAGTTTGTCGTTTGACTCTCGCCTTCTTTTTACACACATATTAGTCATGAATCGTTATCAGGTTATCTCATTGGATTTTATTTACTGTCATATCCTCAGACACTGAAAGTTTTGGTTTGTGTAAATTTCTGGATTAACGAATTTTCCGCCCTTAATGAATCACTATTTCTCTGGCAGTGGAATATCATCTAACTCTATATTCATATACTGGCGACCAAACCAGCATCTTCATTTGTAGGCAAGATATCCCAGAGTAATTGAAACTTCCATCCAGTCTATTAGCAAATAGAGAAAGTCTATCTTGATAAAACACAGCAAAATCCAAACCATTTTTTATAATGTCCACCGAATAAGTACAAGTACATCCGTAAGTTTTAATATAAAATAGACTTGTAAAGTCTGGCATCTTACGTCACCATCATCACTGCTAACAACTTCCACAGCGAATCCAGGATTCCCCTCATCATCCGAGGTGGACTGCTCAAAGTAGAGGCGATCAGCTGCTCGACATGCTTCCTTGCCTCGCTCGAGGTGCCGTCCTACCGTGTCTCATGATCGTCCTCCGCGTTGGCGGACTCCTGGCAGCAAGTTCTTCAAATGTATTTTAAAGAAACGCCGGTTCCCTGTCCGGATCAATGAATCAGATTATTAGCGCAAATTGGGTCGTTTGTTCCCCATTTTATTTCCTGGATCCGGAACACCAATTTACGGATTAAAGAAGAAAAACTGCATCAGGGATATCTGTTCCCTGTGAAATTTGTCTGGATTGCGAGGTTTTCGGATTAACGAAGGTTCGGTCTATTTGACAACGCTGTTTCGGCAATCCATATCCTAGATTATCTCGATCAGCACGCAAGGGCCAAGTGTTTAAAGTTACGTAGTAAGTTAGCAGGTATGGATTGCTGATGAGGCCTGACGCGGTCGAAACAGCATGGCCGAAACTCACCACGCAAAGGCCAAGTGTTGAAAGTTACATAGTAAGTTTTCAGGTATGGATTGCTGATGAGGCCTGACGAGGTCGAAACAGCGTGGCCGAAAATCAGCACGCAAGGGCCAAGTGTTGAAAGTTACGTAGTTAGTTACCATGTATGGATTGCTGATGAGGCCTGACGAGGTCGAAACAGCGTGGCCGAAAATCAGCACGCAAGGGCCTAGTGTTGAAAGTTACGTAGTAAGTTACCAGTAAGTTACCAGGTATGGATTGCTGATGAGACCTAACGAGGTCGAAACAGCATGGCCCAAAATCAGCACGCAAGGGCCAAATGTTGAAAGTTACGTAGTTAGTTACCAGGTATAGATTGCTGATAAGGCCTAACGAGGTCGAAACAGCGTGGCCGAAAATCAGTACGCAAGGGCCAAGTGTTGAAAGTTACGTAGTAAGTTACCAGGTATGGATTGCTGATGCGGCCTGTCGAGGTCGAAACAACGCTGTCCAATCCTCCTGTACTACTCACTGCTAAGCTTTTCAGTAGTATTGTTTTAATTTCCATGCCTCGAAAAAGGCAGTAATAAATTTTACCACATTTATCACAATTTCGGGGCTGCCAGGAGATTGCAGTCCTTTCTAACGCGAATAATCTCGTATTCCAATTACTGATCATTATCGGAGATCAATCTTTTGATTGAGAGAAAGCGCTCCTGTGGTGACCGTATGATTTATATGAACTTTGTTGCGCATACAGTAGCTGAAGGCCACTTGTTATTTTAATTATAATTGCAGTGTTCATCACACAGTTTAGTGAATTTATTTCTGAAATTTCGACAAACTTTATGTAGGTGAAGGTGACAGGGCTCTTCTTACACGCAGATGTCAGCTATAATGATAATAGGCTTGCATGACACGCGATGAAAATTTACGTACTTCTGGCGTCACCAATGCTTGTCTGATTTGAGGTTAACACCTGATGCGCTGTTAATGCCTCTCTCTTAGACAGGCGTAGTTCTGCGCGGTGTCTTGCAATTTCCGGTTTCAACAAATTTCATATTGATGATGTGAAATATTAACCAGATAAAAATTTGTAAATGTCAGAAATGTAATATCAGGGTGTCCACGTGTCCTCGAAATTCGTGCATGTCCTCGAATGTACTCGAATTTATTTTAAAAACAAACGTGGACACCCTGTAATATACTGGTATAGCATTACTTGGTAAGTCGATGTGTCCCAGATGTAGGAAAGTCAATCGATTCCAAATGCGACGATCAGAACTGGCATTCCCCAAAACCTTTCCGTCACACAAGTTATTCTCCGTATACACTTCCTTGGAGTTATATCGCATCGTCATTGCATTTTTCAGGGCATTATACAGTAAACGTACTTGTTCAAATTATAGACTTAAGAACTGATGTACATAACGCTGAGAGTTTTTACTTTGTCGCGTTCTTTTATCACTTTTATATTCTTTAATAAAGTTTGGCAGCCAAATGTTTAACTTCTTCGATTTGTCAATGTTCTTAGGATTTTGTATTGATCCTCTCTGTCTGATAAATGCATTTTTTAGTTTTCCTTGACTGAGCTGTTTAAAGTAGACCGTATACTGATAAAACAATTTCTTTGCAATTGTATTGCTAAACTGTTTACTCGTATCCATCGTGAAATGATTCGAAACTGGTAGTTCTATAAACATTTATCGATTTCGCAATGAACTGTTTCCAAACCTATAACTGATCAGCTCAGTGATTTCGGTATAGAGCGAATATAAAAAGCGTCGGTATTTGACTAACATCCTGATAGTTTTGTGTACTGTCAGTTTAGTAAAAAACAATAAATTTATTTATTCTAGTGAGAAATTAATCAGAATAGTTAAGAACACGAAAAGGTCTCTGTGTGGAATAAGTTCCCAAATAGATAAGATGTAGTATTGCCAGCGCCTGCGATTTTTTAGTAAAGCTGCGATTTTAATTTTATCATTTGAGTATTGTGGTCCACGGCCGGTATGAGCGTATATAAACTGTCGATGGAGCCAGCTCTGCGTGCAGCTCAAAAAACGGGGCTAATGCAGTTTGTAACCCCCTTAACGGATTTACTTTTTTTTTGTACACGTCATTTGGTGTCAATCACATATTTGTTGACATGTTTTCGAGTTTGTTTTATAATCTATTTACAATCTATTTTGTCATATAGTTTCATTTTCCTTTTATTTGCTAAATTTGTATGAAAGTTTTATATTAAACATCGAAATCTACTTTTAAGATCCGTTTTTCAGTTATTAATTATTAAAATACGTGAACATTAATTTAGCATTCTATTACAAATTACCCACAAATATCCCGCCATTGTTTGACCAATTAAAACACTCGAAGCAATAGCGGTGAATTTGAAAGAAGTACAGACGGCATGTGATCCGAAAAGCTATACTTTTAAAATCTCAGCGATTTATGTCCATTATTTTTCTAAGTTGTCAAAGGCAAATTCCTCGAAGTGAACTATGCTTACCCGTAAATGTGCATTTACACTTGACAAAATTCGTTTTATACACATTTTATAGTATACTTTTACAAATAATGTGTTGTACGTTATTATCCTGATCAGCATATATTCGAAGTAGCCTATATCTATATATGTTTGTATCTTTATTCATCTATCTTCTTATATATACTGTATTTGTCTGTATGTTTGTATGTGTGTTCCGGGTGAGTGGCCAGACCGTTGGTGCCAGCGATCCGAAACTTTGCATGGGTGACCCCCTCAGCCCTGTGAGAAAGATAAGGGGGCTAGGTCGACCTCAGAGGTTGGGGTCGAGGTCAGTGAGGCTAAAAAGGGTGTGAAATGGCCGTTTCGGGCAGTAGGAAGCCTCCCACAGAAAAGTTTATAAAACAAAAGTTGCAGGGCACCCCCGAAAATGGGAGACCGGACTAGGTCAGATCCGACCTCTGAGGTCACTCTATAGGACACAAATCGTCACTTTCGGCCACTCAAGCTACGAAGCCTGGCCAATTCTCCCCTAAACGGCTGAAATGGCCCGGGAACAGAAATACAGTGAATATCTTCCAATGAAGCGCGGGTAAACGACGGAGTAGATAGTCCTCAGTTATACTAGGGCATATTTTGCTGAAATGACCCTGGAACAGAAAAACATACTGAATATCACAGTTACATTTTCCAATGAAGCGCGCGTAAATGGCGAGAGTAGATCCTCCTCGAAGTTATAACCGCGCAGGTTACTACAGTTCTACTTACTAAAAATAGGCAAACATCTACAGTCTATTGATCGACAAATTTTTAAAAAACCAGCCAATGGCGAGATGGCAAACTACTCTAGGAAAAGTCAATCCTTGACGATACAGTAATAATATAGGAATTATACCTTTGTATGACCGTTTCGGGCAGTAGAAGTCCCACAGAAAATTTCATAAAACAAAAGTGGGAGACCGGACTATGGCAGGGTTAGGCATGTGCCCTATTCTATTGACCAGGAACGCGGGTACCCACTGCTAGTAATTAATAAAAATGAAAAACAACAGGTAAATACAGGTGATATTTAAAAAACATACTACGGTTTTATTTTACTACTAATAATGTAAAAGTGGTATACTTCGGAATTTATAAGTAAAATTGGTTATATTTCAAGAGGTCACTTCTACAGTGGTAAAATTATATGACTAGGCATCTTTTAAGCCCCATTAGCCCTCTTGGGTTGACCCTGATTTGATCCAAAGAAAGTATCTCCCAACATAATTCTCCTCTCTGCCTTTTCCTACCAAGTCAGCAGAATAAATTATTTACTTGAAAATTGGTTGTTTACAGATATTTTATTGCGCTATGTATCCCCCGAACGAAGCCGGGTACCTCCGCTAGTAAATAATACGACTCTAAGAGAAGTCAAGAACGAGTGTAAGTTCACACATGCTTAAGCATTGTTAGAATTATGATTTTCGACAGCTATATGTGATGTTTCGTAATGCGACAACTCCGATTTTTACCTGTTTCACCAACAGAGAATTTGTCTCAATCTGTCATTATACAATTAATACGGTGGACACCGGAAGTAGAAGAAGACTTGAGGGAAATGAAAACAAAGTTACAATGAGGATTTTAATTTAATCTTCATCTTTAGGTGTCATCTTCTTCCCAGAAGGTTGACTGCCAATGATCGCCACACACTTTGGTCCTCCGCCACCCATACAGTTTGTTTGTATGTGATGCTCATCCACTCTGTTACGTCCTTGACACATGTTCTTCTCTGCCGTCCTCTTCGCTTTTTGACATTGATTTTTCCTTTTGGCAACTCTCTCTACTCCCCGTTTCCATTGATACTCGATCTTCTTTTTCATCACTTTCTTCATTAGAGTTGTCCTCTCCAGTCATTCTTAGTACGTCTTCGTTAGTTTTTCTGTCTTAATAAGATAGTCTAAACATTCTTCCGTTCATTTCGAAAGCATTCATCCTATCCATCACATCTTTATTACCGTCCATGACTCTGGTGCGTATCTTATATATATTTAAATAATGTTGAGATAGTGACAGTTTTTAAATACCAGATGGTAAAGCAGGCGAAAATTGGAAACATTTATTTCA